>DWDX01004531.1:0-11575 GCA_018245675.1 Agara michaeli | reverse complement strand
GCTTTCTCTGTCCCTATGTCCCTATGTATGCTTAAATCTTTAAAACTACGCAACGGATTTTGATGCGGTTTTTTTAATTGATAGAGTGATTGAAGAGGAAGGTTTTATGTATAATAATATACGCGCGGGACGAAGTCGCGGGCAAAAGCTAGTTACACGCTAAAACGAACATCACTGCCTACAGTATGAGTTACAAATAATAATAAAACATCAAACTTTTTCCTATTATGAAGTAGTGAATTCACGATTAGCATTGTACTTTTCACTAATTCTTTATTATCCAACCGAAAGAGAAAATATTCTGTATATTATTTGTTATGTTTTTATTTTATACATAATTTTACCTATACATAAGTATAAGTTAGCTAAATCTATGAACATTGATAAGATATAATTAAGAAACAAAAAAAAAATTTTTGTAGTAACCGAGCGCTTCTAAAACGCGTGTGTATTTATGAACTGTCCGGTAACTGAATGGTAACAATTGTTGTTATATGTAGTGAACATCGTTTACTCAATATGTATATATAAACATAATGAGATATTTCATTTTCTTTTACATAAATGAGTAACGATCACATAGGGTCGTAAAAATGTCTTATGATTCCATTATAATTACTTCTCTACCACACACGTGGATAGTAACGTAGATAATAATAATATCATGCCATAAGAAAAGATAGCATAGTTTAACATTTCTACAAACCTCTCCTCAATGTAACATCATGAGTATTATTATATTCCCGGTAAAAACTATAATTTGACGTATTAATGACGTGTAAATTGAAAAAGCAAACAGATATTCATTCCAGCATCGCGTTTGATTGTTCGTAATCAAAGCTTTGATCAAGTCGTCTAATATTTCACGACTTTTAATCAAGAATTTGATGTTTATGTAGCTACACGAGATGACATCTGCACTTTTTTGTACCTTGGCGTTGCGAAATTAAACTTTACAACTGGCGGGGAGGATACACTTTTCCAGTGTTGTGTTGAGTTGGTTACGACATATTCGGGTGGCACTAATTTGCGCAAGAGGGCGACGCTCGTCGTAAAAAGCGAATTGAAACCACAAATAATGAGGAGGGGAGTAGTAAGTGTCGCCTCTGCGGGTGGCCACCACTCGTGCCGTAAAAACCGAGCTCATCTGCAAGAGCCGCAGACTCCATTACGCCGCTCGTGGCCTAGCTCAATCCCGTGTTTATTAATGACGCGCGCGACGGTGGTCTCTGATGATCGCTGCTCATCGCCCGACGCGCGACGCCGCCTCTCTGTCCGTGTATTGATATCTCCATTCTACCTCAATCATGATGTATCAAAGTCAAACGCTGCCTATTTATTTACAGTTCCATTAACAACCAGTTGGTTGTTGCTATAGAATATTTCTCGACCACATTAATCAGTTTTGCCGTGGTACTGACGTAGGTACGCGCGTTATTTATTAATTTGTAATTAAGGATTTTAAAAAAGTGTACTCTGGATGCGCTTTATCATGAATTGCATTTGAAAAACTTGAATTATCATACGTTTAAAGATGTGTAAAATATTGAGACGATTTATGATTTTTATGGACACATCGATTTAGATACAGCTCGTAAATCTTTATCGCAAATGGTTAGATACAGAAATGCAAGCCCACTATCTACATAGTAATTAGAATTGCTTCCTTAAATTTCAATATTGTATGATAATTGAATTACATTAATGCATTTGACCTCTATAATCGTATAAAATGAGTCGTTATCTGTGCAAAGCTAACATAATGAAATTAAATCCCGGTCCCTATAACTAAACACAGATTTATCACCCCTAAACCGAATTACTCGTGAACTGATTGAGCAAGGGAGCTCTCGTTAGCAAGCGACAGTGGGAACTGCCTGTTTCGTATTCAACCCAGGTCGGCGCTGTCTGGCAAGCGAAAATACTTCAAGAGGAAAAAGAAAAATTACATAAAAATACGCTTATCTTTCCAAGTTTTTCGTGTTCAATGTTTAAATATCATTTAATTTTGAAGTACGATTATTGGGCAATGTAACCTATATCTAATATACCTACATATTTATTTTTGTTCAAAGTGACATCACAGAAATGTAAATTCGTTAGCACGATAATTACTTAATAGCACACAATAATATACAAAAAACAAAGGTACTGTACCTATTATACATTTAAATATAGTTAATATTGTATAACATATATAAAGCGTTAATACAACAGAGCAATCATAAAAGTAAAGCACAAAATCAATAAAGAAAAATCTAATAAAATTACCGTAATAACATTGAACACATACAGAAATTACATACAATTATGATGAAAAACATTAAAATATTGATTATAAGAACATACCGCCCTCATTAAGTTTGATAAATAGCGATGTGTAAATCAGCATCCTTGTAGTAGCAGCCGCCGACACACGTGTCGGTGACAGTTCTCGGAATCGGTGACCGAAATTGTGTCCGAATACTGTTGCTAATAAGGCCGGCAAAATATAACATTATTTTAGGAGCAGTTCCAGTAAAGCGGTGTTAGCTTACTACGGGTCACAGCGATGATAGTAACTAATAATCATAATTAGGTAGAGTGACAAGTAAATAGGTGTGATTCTTCTTTCGTCGCCGATGTCTTTGTTACAAGTGTGACAATGACACCATTTAACCGACATTAGTAATGAAGTTTACATTTGTTGTAGGATAGAAATGTATGAAAATGTTACCAACGATATTGCGACAACGATATTCCGCTAACGCAGATAAGGCTATTTAAGGATGGCAGCTATATGTGCGTCAAAGAATCTACATAGGATGATCGTAGAAAATCTATTCTATGGTCGAGTATTACTTACCTAATACTTACAATTAGTGTATTGATCCATATTCATAAGTCAAATTCTGAGACAGTATTGCTCAATACTCCCAATGGGTAAGGTATATTCATGAACATTCGTAACTGGGCTTCAGGTTCGATACCTCCTTGTGCAGAAAATCTTCGTTGGAAGCAAATAGGTAATAAGTGATTTATCGCGCTTCTGCCCTTTTGTTTTGATCCATAGCTTTGCGCTGTTCCCTGCACATAATAGTGGCTCAAGAATTGGCTTGCCAGTTGCCTACTGTCCTGTTGGATAATTGAAATTCTATGTTCGAATCAGCTCACTTTACACTTACAAAATAAGTAGGTACCTTACAAAATAAATAGGCATATGTATATGGAAGATACATACACCAAACAACACAAGTTTGCCGGAAAACTGATATCTTTAGCACTTTTTGTCATATAAATAATTCTATTTGGTATTTACGTTAGTGAACAACATTGTAACATTGTGGAGTGCGGCGGAAACACAGGCAGTTTACAACTTTTTAACAGCTCAACTCGGTCGCAGTAAATCACCAGTTTAGACCCTTCAGAAGTAATATCACCTTCTTGGAACTCCCATTAATCTGACATCCCTCAATATGCGAAATGAGCGTTATGTTTTGAGTTCCACAGACATTTCAAGTGTTCAAAGTACAAAAGAAATGATTCTCACGAATCGCATGCTTTCTATTGAAACATACTTTTATAGCGATAGTTTTACACGCTCTCTAAGCTTTTTATTTTTATCTCAAAGGCACGTGCAGGATGACAAAGTTAAGATGACACATATGTTTAGTATACTACAAGTATTATTCGCTTCAATGCTTAACACAAGATTCCAAGACATTCATTGAGCGGTATGTAAGAACCGAACACAGCAAACTTAGATCTAATTAGTGATCATTGTCATATTTATATAATGTAAACACGATTAAGGAGAAAATGATTTTTATTTAATAAGACAGAAGACTTAATGAAGTTGAGTTTTTCTTTGTTTTTTGGGCGACACAAATATTAGAACTGTCAGCTACTTCATAAAACAGTCGCTCATAATACGATCGTACCAACTCCGTGACATTGGAGTTGGGACCGGAATAGAAAACATATAGAGTTGCTAATATAGTAGCTTAATTAAATATCTATTTCATACAACTATCTGTTATTTAGTCAGATTTTGTGATACATATATCAATGCGAATAGCTACCTACTGCTACACTACCTACTGCTACATGCTACACAATTACCTACCGAATAAATTATTAAAAACTGTATAAACAAACTATTGAACATTGTAAATAACTTTTACTTTATCTACTGTTTTAGAGTTCATGTTGGATTAAAAGATTATTTAGTTTAAACTAACTCCTTCAGCTAAAATGATTTTTATAGTTATATACTAATCTAGTGTGTTTCGTACGTGGGAGAAAAGGGAATTCTTAATATTCCGTATAATTTCTTAAAATATACATAAATGTATATAAATATGTATAAATTGTTGCGGAATGTTCCAAAGTAGTTTAGTTTCTATAAATATTTTCAAACATATTCGACTCCATGTCATCCACTGTTCCCTTTAGGCCAAACACCCGTTAAAACGCGTTCTATAAACCGTGACACGGACTGTCAAGTTAAAATGTTATAATTTAGTGGCGCAGTTCATCACACGCGGCATATCCGCCAACCGCCGCGACATTTGACACTTCTGAGAGGCGATAAATCTCACCAGCGCTAATCACGGAAATGAAAACAACCCTTCACTGCTTTACGAGGTGCATTCCGTTTTAGCGGAGGTATTTAACGAGGGAATTTGACTAGTACAAAAGAAATAGTGACAGAAATTGTAATTGTTTAATTTGTAATACCGTTCACCGTTTAACACGCATTATCATACTTACTTATTTTCATACCAAATATCAACTAAGTATGTAGCTTAAGAATTTATTTCTCAAATGAATAACGATATTTACTTAGAGAAAAACACTTATTTTGTCACACGTCAATACAACACACAAAGAGGGTACATGTAAAATCACAGTGCGTACTCGCATTAGTAGTATACCTATGAACTTTATTAATTATGGAACAGGACCGCTTATCTCTATGATTTCAAAAATAGACTCACATATTAATGGATTATTTATCAATGAAAATATCCGTCAGTTGGTTATGGTTAAACGTACTAGTCAAACGCATGCTCATTAAGTAACAAATAAAACTTGGGTAGTTAACTGAATGAAAAAATACGTACTTACAAAGAAACATTTCACTGAGCACAGGTAACACATGATCTATTCTTTCTCTCATATTAATAGCTGCCCTTTGGAACCTAAAAAACTAATACAAAAATCATAAATACATGGAAATTGGAACCACACCCAAAACCGGAACGGGTCAGAAATCCGAACCCGAATAAATGCAGTCAAAGTTACCGACACAGAAATAGGACCGACTCCATCAGAGGCCAGGCACAATCCCCTGAGCTTTGTAAACTATTGCAACGGCTAGACTTTGAGCTACTTTGTGAAACGATATTTTAGAAGCCGAAGTCTAGTTTATAGCAACAAAACTCCGTACAGTTAGTTCTAATAATGATTCCATACACCTTAGACGAACCCTGTATAAAAGAATTTTAGTCTTACATTAAAATCTTTGGAAGTAATACTAAATATAAATAACATGGAATTAATTGACAGTTTATAATTCTAGTTAAATTACTTGTGAATAAACGAACGGGTGACTCGTTTGAAATATAGAGCTCAATCCTCCATCAGATTGACAGGGGCAGGAAAACAAACAGTTTATCTATTTCCTCGTGCATCGGGCGAATCGCAAACAAACTTTATAAGGCACGGGGTGACACCGACATCAATAAAGACAGGGGGGGTATTCTCACACATTCTGTCATGCGAATTTAAAATTTGTAAATACACCGTCGGATTAGCTTACTCGTCTTTTTGCGATGTGATAAAATAATGTCACGAAATCGCCCCTTCCTTCCGTCGATTCACCCCTCTTTCCTATATCTATAACTTGTTTATATTAGAGAGATTATTCGAAATAGCCATTACCCTAAGATGATAAATTCAAAACCGCTATAATGGTTATGGAATCAATACGTGGCAATAAGTATGAGTAATAGAAAAGTCTGAAATCCTTATATCGATTTTAGATTCCAAAACGACAGCATTGCATTGCTTGCATTGCTAAATATCTACTTTTATATTCATATAACTTTTCCGATTCTAACATAAATTCTACTGACATATGACTGTTCGTTCTAACTGTTGACGTTCATCAAGGTCTGTATAAAATCGTGGATCAAATGTAATATTATCGGCGAGGGTAATCTTCAATTTGCTCAAAAGACGATGCAAATTAGCGCATCTATTCACAGCGAAACTCGGCGACTCATTTGGCATTTAGGGGAGCGTTTCAATCAACCCTCGTTGGGGACTTTAAACATTAAAGCAATCTCCTATTGCGTCACTTTATTAGTTTCCGCTTCATTTTGCTCTTTTTGATGTTGGAAAGCAATCGCGGTGCTTAACACAAATACGCATTGATGCCCTTTTGCTTTCTTTATTCTGTATTCATTACGTTGAACTGAAGTAGCATTGTGTCATTTGAATTTTTGCATTCAATTTCCTACAAGCATTGCGCATACTCGTATGTCGTACAAATAGTACACATAAATTTTGTTGTAGAATAAACGTAGTATATTATCTTATACAATAAATACGTTTTCTTATAAATTACACGCAGCAAGCCTTTAATTATTCTACAGTGTGCCACGGATCTATGATCCTCCGAATGTGAAGGGTTAAGGTCCTAGTAACTACGAGAATGTAACCAACTGCGAGTCTGCAGACTTCACACACCTCAAAAACATTATAATCTTTTTAGCATAGGTGCTCCAAGAGTGCAGATTCCTCACGATGTTTTCCTTCGTCTTTATATGTGGCAAATAATATTTAAATTTTTAACTTACAAAACGCACATACGAAGTCAGAGATGTGTCCCAAGATTTGAACCCAGACCCCCCTGGAATAGGAGGCTTAATAACAAACCACTAGGTTATCACTGCTCGCCGTTATGCGAACGATATTAAATCTACTCAGTGTCAAATGGGATCTCCTTTTGTAATAATATCGATGTTTATAGCCTGCAGTGAACATTGGATAAATATGTACAAAAAAATTTAAATGTTTGTATCTGTTACACAATAACATTTACTTTTTATGTTATGCAGTTCTATTAAAGAGGTTTTTTATAAGTTTAATTAGGATCTAATTACCGGCATCTTAACCGAATAGAACCGAAATTACCGAAGCAAAGCTTACTTATAAAATTAGTAATATAAAAAAATTCAGAAGATGATATCCATAACGCACAACATTCTAATGTTGCAACCGCATACCTACACATTGAGTCCCGGCAAATCGTTTAAATGTTAAAACAAATTTCCCTACCAATTTCGTTGGCCTTTGTATTTCTCCAAAGCCCGCTTTCCTTATGTGAAAGTTTAAATGAAAGCGGAAAGCGTTTGAATTTCACGGTTGCTCCTATATTTGGATGGCATGAGTGCGGAATAGGAATAAGTCTGCGCGTACGACTTGAATGACAAAGTGGATGCAAATATCCGCTTTGTCGGCGCGTCGGCAAGCGTTGCTGACAATCAAATGACGATAACGGATGTACGAAATGTTGTCGGCTGCGTCTTGTCATTTTATGAAGCCGCCAGAAGGTGGTTTTCATCGTAAGTAGGTACATTAACGTACTAGTCTTCGTCTACTGGTATGTAGAGCCTAGCATGTACTTAGAATTACTTAGTATTGTAATCATAGATAATAAATGCTTAATAGATATGACTGGTGCTTATAAACGATAATAAATAAATAAATAAATAAATATTGTAAGCATTCAAAATATTTTTTGAATATAATTTAATAACGATTTGATTACCAAATATTTTGTTATTTATTATAAAATCCCAATAAGGCCACATGTTACACACGTACAATTTATTAAGCCTAATAAATATCTGTGAACTAGCGACACTTTTTTGGGCAAATTCCTGAGTGCTAATGGTTGTCGTGTGTCCGCGCAAAAACCAAAAATTCCACCACAAGACATAAATCTCGTAGCTATGCAGTGTCACAAACCTTTAATGACTTGCGAGGCCTTTAATTAATAATGTGAATTCCTGTCATTGAAGCCAAGCCCCGATGTTGCCAGATAAATAATTATTGAATACAAACGAGTTCGTTATGCACACTTATATAGGGACGACAAGCTTATAATTATTTCTATGAGTAAGTGATAAATAACTAATAAATAACAATCGTAACATCCATTGTTACTTTGTGAGTTAAATACGAACAGTATGACATTAATAGTGTGTATCTAGTATAAACAATACCAAAAACAACTAAAACTCTACATGCAATACTTTAATATTGTATGTACATACAATATAAAAGCTTCACGTTTTCGGCATGTCAATGAAATGCTTTAACACGATGTGCAGAGAAATACCTGTTTACTTACTTTATATAAGTAGGCACATACCCAGCCAGTGTAGGTATGTGGTTATGTAACTAATACCTACTTAGTGCGGATCGAAATGCATTTCTTTACCACAAAATTATTGTATTAATTTTGAACTGTAACTTTGAATCTTTCTTATGTATACATTTATGGATTGGCAAAGCGTAGCTGTAACGTAAGCATTTTAAATGTTCAATGTTGTTGACACGACAAAAAGGGTGTTGAGTTTCATAAAGTCCAACTATGCTGTGGGCGTGATGGCGTCTGCGCACGCGCTGCCGGATGCGGAAGTATGTAATTATGATACTATTTCGCAAAAATATCTCAATTGACCCTCGACAGATGGCGCGCGTTGAATTGTTCAAACATTCCTCGAATAGTTCAGCTGGTCGTGTGGTTCACATCCGCCCAGTCCTATTTTATACTCCATTCATAGTTTAGTACAATAATTATATAGGATATTTTGTTACACCGACACCATACGATATCAAATACCTATGTATGGATACATTTAGCAAACTTTGTTATTAACTAAGTTCCTTCCACAAATAAGGAATGATAATTTCACAATAACAAATATTATACCAAATGAAACAAACATTAAGAGGAATAAAATAAAAACCGAGCTGGAGATGGTTAATTAAATTAGAATAAATAAAACCCTAATTTATCTCTTAAGTCTGTATTGAACACTTTTGTTTTAGGAACGGGGACGCTTGGTGCGAATAAAGTATGAATAAAATAAATTATTGAATGTCTTTTTAATATAGAGGGTATTGTTTTATCGATATAATAGAGGTCCAGGTCTATTGTGTTCGCGTCGCCGCCCCGGCGTATTTCAGTTTGAGGACAAAGAGAAAATAATAAATAGTCGTATTTTGTTTGCGTTTTCTGCGCTTGGTCGCTTCTCCCTTGTTCCATTAATTGGTGGCGAAATAAATTAATTGAATTAGATCGCTTGAGCTGAACCGAACACGTCGGTTGCTTAAAATGTTTGGACATACCAATTCAATGGATTTTCATGTGATTTCAAGTGCGCTAATTTAATTATTCTACTTATTTTTGTGTGCCCACAGGTTGATTTAATTAAAATGCGGTCAATAAGCATATAACATTATTATTTATAGGAAATTATAATTGATGGTGGATATACATACTTATATTCCTATCCTATGTAGGAGATACAATATACACAATTAAGAGTTTTACACAATAAATAATATATATTGATAACGAATGACGTACAAAAACAAGAAATATTATCTATAAAATAAATAGCATTTCCAATTGATATAAAGACGTGCAATGGTATACGGAGATATAAAGATAACGATTAGCGCAACCTAGTGGAGAGTAGCGATACTAAATAATTGAGTCAGACATCTTTACCTATTATATTATCACGTATTAGTTTGGGGTAACATAAAATGAAAGACAGGTTACGTTTATTAATTTTATTGTAAGTTAAAATAATTAATCAATTTCAGTTAAGGTTTAAAAAAATCTAACACGAATGACATCGAATGCAACAAATAGTATGTGTAATATTTTGTAGCATCTAACATGTAATTTAATGTCCCTACACAAAAACCGACTTGCGGTTGACATAAGTATTCAATTTCATGGCAGTTTGAGAACTTTCTATCCCTTTGCTTTGGATATTTAGTGGTGTACTTACTTTTTTATGTTCCATAATTATAATTGCTATTTACGGGTAACTAACAAAAGGTAGCGTCGGGTTAAAAAGCGTAGGAAGTAATTAGGCCGCAGATGGCGCGCAGGTCGCGGGACCGACCGCAAGCGTCTCCGTCCGGCGAAAAATGTTTTGAACCGCACATGCTCTTGGACTATTAAGAACAAGTGTTATACAATGTTTTGAAGTAATAAACATCATAGTTTAATATTCAAATTTAGAAAACCTCATTGGATATTAACAACGTGTCCCCTTTTTTAAATGTGTAGGTATCGATTCAAGGAGTACGGCAGGTAATACAAGAACTAAAGCTACATGTTAGAACATGTTTTATTATATATTTTTTAGAATTGATTCATGTACTTTGTGCAGATTCTTTCTCTGAAATGAATCTATGTCTGGAATCACAATGTAAATCATACAAAAACAGAGCAAAAATAGAGCAGTTAACCTGCCTATGTATATTAATTGTTTAAGCAGATATGCTTAAGCACACGAAAGGCTTTGTTTGGAATGGCACACTTGCAATATGAGTGGTCTCAACATACGTTATACTCGTCCATACGACTAAACACGAGAAATGACTTAATGTACTACTGTCACTTTTGTATCATTTTAGCACATAGTGTTCCGAATGTGTACCTAACAACTGCAGTGACGTTACAGAGGCATTAAAATTTTCTGGAATGTTTTATATAGGTACCTACACCTGTACCTAATATTGGCATATCAAACATTCTATGAAATGGAATTCTATGAATGTTCATTGCATGAATTGGATCTATAGGAAGAATGGAATACTATTGGAAGATGATTACATCTTGTTTAAACTAGATAGTGATGAAATACTTTCGTTATAAGAACTCGTTGATGTCCCAACGAGCGCTATTTGGAGGCGATTTAATACGATTTAATATCCAACATGCCACGCGTAGGAGATACAAAAGCTCAGGGAAAGTAAAGAAAAGAAAATATAGAAATATAGAAAAGGTGGCCTTATTACAAAGACGAAAGAAGGTGTCAAACAACATTGTTACTGCAATTTTTCGTTCCAACATCTAACCATAAATAATGAGATAGAGATATGTTCAGAAATATCTAATCCTATTCATTAAGTCCTATCTTAATTGATTCGCAGTAATAATTCAATAACTATTCCCGGTTTCATTAAAGTACTGTCGTTTAACTTAGTTTTTATCGCTCATGTATTTGATAAGGAAAGGGCTTGTTCAAAGTTGAACAAGGCTTGTAATTTTGTTGTCGAGTGTTATTACAGCAGTTTATTTCTGCTGTTAAATAGCCCCGACTGTCTATATCTTTATTGCCGTTTAACAACTAATATTATAATTACGAAATCAGATACTTTTCTACTATAAATAGGCATTGCTTTAATAACGTAATATCACGCCTGTAATCCCCTAAGGGGTAGGCAGAGAAGTGTAGTACACCCCCACAATTCACCAGTTACGTTTAAGTCC
>DWDX01004530.1:0-11577 GCA_018245675.1 Agara michaeli | reverse complement strand
CGGTCCCGCGAGAAATGACACACTTTGTCTTATAGGGAATCGCGTTCAATCGCAAAACTTGACTACACAGGGAGCGGCGTCAGTTTGGACGCGGTATCGTCGTCGGAAGCGGCGGGTGCGGCCCGCGGTGCGCCGGGGCAGCGTCGCGCACGTAGCTCTTCCCTACTTAGCTCGCTACTTGAAATATTTCGATGTACGGACAGCGGCCGCCGAGCGCGGCGCCACTCGCGGACCGCTTTCGTAGCGATCGGGATCGCCGCTACGGACGTTGTGACCTTCTATTCTGTCAGACGTCACTCCGTTTAGCATATTTTAGTACTAGAGGGATCCCGCGGTTTCGCCCGCGAGGAATATTATTTTTAGGAAGTCACAAAGTATCGGTCTACGTTTCCCCCCGCGCGGCGACACGCGCCGGATTCGCAATGTAGGCGATCGTGTCCGTATGGATTTATTGTTTCCTATCGAAATAAAATACGGCCGATGTCGATCGGGAATAAACTATGTGCTTATTAGTGATAGAATTTTTGGAATCGGTTCCGTGGTTTCAGAGACGACCCGCCGTAAACAAACGAACAGACGTAAACGCGCCCGGTCACAAGCCGACAGCCGTCGCGGGAAGTCGGCTAGTGCCGGGGAGCGCCGCGACGGGCCCGCGACCTGCTACCTCGTGCCGCATCCACGGGCGGGCCGGAGCCCGAGCGGCGTTCGATGGCGCAGATGGCAGAATTGTACATGGCGATATTGTTAGCCGAGCCGGGCTCCGCCGCCGATCCGCCGCTTACGTTTACGATTACGGTGTTACCGTATACCTATACTTATATTTTACCATCTTTAGATTGCCGGATTTGCCCCTTTATCCGTCATATTTACTGCGATTTAAGATGAGTCAATGATAATAATAAAATGGGACAATTCAGAAACGGTCATTCGAACCCAACCTGGACGAAGCCCGCGCGTACTGTAGTGACCGGTACGCGATTACAATATACGTGTTTACGATTCTACAGTCTTACCTATGTATATAATGCTTTGTTACATCCAAACACGGATCCGAAACTCGTGCCGCGGCACAAACTCTTTTCTCGGATGGGAATCCAACCGATAGTTCGTATATTTCTACACAAAGCTTCACAGTCAACGCGGGTACAAAACTTACAAAGATATGGACAAAATGTAATTTAATAACGGATATAACTTTAAACGAACCTCAAGGACAATGTTAGTGGTGAAGTCGATTCACATCTCACATTTTGTCACGTGCAGCGTTCAAGGCTGCTGCTACAAGGCAGCGCGAGGGTGGGTACAATGTGTTATTATACTCTTAATGTTGCCATTTACATGAGATATGTGTAGAAATTAAACTTAATAGTTTACCGAAGATCGCTGCGTTCGCACCCCGCCGCTGCGCCGCCGCTCCCCCGCCGCGCCCCGGCCGCTCCCCCGCCGCTCCCCGGCACCGCATCTGTCGATTTACACACGGACACAAATAAATGGATTTATCTCCGACTGACAACACACATTCTAATTTTTATTATTGTAACTGTGAAGATAGTTTCTTAACGCTTACAACTAAACCGTAACAATGGTCAAAAACCCCGACTGCAAAACCGGAGACCGCGGCTTGGACTCCCACCCGGGACTAACATTTGTGTGACGAGCACATTTGTCGGTTCAGCGTGTGTCTGTGTTTGGTAAGTATTATATTATATCATATGTCTATAAATGTATGTGTATCACCCGACCGGTTACGGTGACCGGTCGCGGGCATTTAATTGCCAATTTTGGAACCGGACAGCCGAGTGTGGAATCGTCCCGCTTATTATTATTATACTTAAAGAAAGACGAGAAGTGTATTTTTACATTTAAAGATTTTACAACACGATTAGGTCAATTAATATCTTTTAATTGCTGGTATACAAAGTGTAGATATTAAAATTAACTCTACTTAGTTAAGACGTCACGAAACAGTGATAGGTTTGAAATTGAACCTCCCGTTTCGGGGGTCCGGGTCCGAGCGGGTACTGACACCTAGGTACCCTTAACTGAACTGTTAAATATCACTCGCTACAACGGTGAAAAAAAACATCACGAGAAAACTGCACAATTTAGAAATGATATAAAGATCGTGATATTTTGTGAGGCACGTGAAGTCCTCCAATCCGCAATTGGCTAGCGCGGTGGACCACGGCCCGCAGCCTTCTCGCTGTGAGAGGAGACCCGGTCCGGTAGTGGACCAACAAAACTGTGAAAAAGAACATCATGCGATCATGTGGGAACAAAACGAAAGTGCGAATGGGAAAACTTGAAGTTCATTGTGTGTTAATGTGTCGAGTGAACAGTGACGTCGACCCGGCGTCACGCACGCAGCTACCGCGGCGCCGCGGGCCCGCTCCGCAACCCGCGAAGCGACTTCAATCGAATGGTCGATGCAAGGCGTGTTCTTTGTATTATTTATTTGCTTATTGCAGAATGTCATCCCTCTCTAAATCGACAGCTCTTATGAACCGTTCGCCCTTAAAGGAAATAAAGCGACCCTCTGCACGGTATCCGACGTGCTCCCTCGCGGCGACGTCGCCGACTATAAATAAACAGGACCTAAATGAAGCTGAGCATGCAAAACTGACGGACGAAGCTCGGGCCGGAGGCGACCGGTCGATTCTAAAAGTAGTACAGTCCGATATTTAATTGCAAATCACAATTTTTTATTTTATCGTAGGAGCAGCACGCGGGGCTCGCAAGGAGAGACACGTGGCCGTCGGTGCTCTCCGCGTTAACTTGAATTCGTTTCACCCATTAGTATCTTTGTGAGCGTTTAATCGGTGCATTTTTGAAAAATTTGTTAGAAAATATCTTCCAACTGTAGACTTATGCAAACATTGTAACGAGAGAAGGCGGGCCCGAGCGCCGCGCGGCGCCCGAACGCCGACGGGGCGATGCGCGGCTTTACGAGCCATATTTACGGCTCACTCGGACACTTCTCGTTTTTTACGATATACATAAAAGCTGCCGTCAAAGATTTACGCCAAATGTATTCCGGCTAATGCTGATTGCCGGCCGCACTAATGGTATCGGTGAGCGCGCCGGGCCGATGTTTACTTTGTTGACAGATTTCTCAATGTTTAGGGTCGTTCGGTGTGCCCGCGGGTATGTACGACTAACATGCATACGTAAGTATAATGTATGTACGTCAATTGTGAAACGGACATACGGAACCGGCGGACAAATGTATAGCGACAGTGTGTACATGAATTTCTTAATAATCTCGTAACGGTAGAAGTAGTGCGAGTGTAAGAGAAGAGTCGATCCATTTTTTGATAGTGTCAATCGGCCGCGACGACTCATTTCTTCCGACAACATTCGATTCGGCCGCAAATTCGATTTGTGGCACGAAGCAGCGAAAAGCGAGCGAGACGAGCGCGGGCCGTCTCCTCGGGCGCGGACGTCCAAATGGAAAGCAAACTGGAACCCAAATAAATATTCGCTTTAGCAACAATCGAGCTCGCAACTCACACAATTACGGCGGAATGGAAAACCTTAGATAAATAAAATCGGAAGCGCCCGAGGGCAGGGAGAGCGACGGGGGAGGGGTAGCTTTTTCTCCGAGAAAAAAAGCGGAGGCAGCGAACGCAAACACGGAGCGAATGTAGCGAATTTCCAAAGTCCATTCGGTTTATTGACATACGTAGGCGCGAGGGGTGGCCGCTTCGCCGGATTCAAATCCCCGCCCGCCGCGATTTACAATAAATTTCAAGCGGAGAATATGTTTGCAATATGTCGGAGGCCGGCGGGCGCTCGAGAGACCAATTACTTTGCCCTTTCGCCCCGAGCTTCGAGAACCCAATTTTAAACACTTGCTCTGGAATGCTGCAAGTTGTTTACAACGCAATCGGGATATTACAGGGGAGCCCGCGGGGACGGCGCGGGTTTACCATATAGGATTTTGAGTCGAGTCCAAATCGTGTTGACATTCCATTAGATACTAGTATTGAGGGGACATTTTTAAACATTTCCATTTGCAATGCTGCCACACTATTTAGATGTCAAAAATAAGTTTAAAAATAGACAGGCAATTTCCATCGTTACTAAAGAACAAAAGTAAGTAGGTAGTATTTCCTCCGCGAGGCCAGCTCCGAACGACATGTGAACAAATCACACATAAATCCAATCGAAGCTCCGACGATGTCATAACAATATAATTTTATAAGGGAATAATTAATAATTTCATTAAACTGTAAATAGGCATACACGCGTGTAGCGCTCCATCTCACTGAAAACTCGGCCCCAAACTGTTATTCGATATCTCAATAAGAACAGAAGAAATAAGTGATAGTGGTCCGGTAACAGAATTATTAGGAGGGTAGCGACGGGTGGCGCGCTTGTATTCATAGCCACGCCAATAAAACAACACCCTCGGCAGAAAAAGCATTTTGAAAAGTTTTTATAGGGGCCTTCCCTTGTTGCGGCCGCGGGAAGCAATTTACAATTTGTAAGAAAACGCTCAATTCAGCGCAATACCGTGTTATGAAATAAACTGCTAGTAGAGCTTTTTCTCATGTAAATTAAGAGGTGCGTAGCTCAATTTCAATGTGGTATTTATGGCTTTATACAGTGAGAACAATGGGCGTTGTGACAGTATCCCGTCGCCGGCTCTAATGTGCTCGTTGGCGGCAAACAACACACTGTACTTGGACACGCGCAAAACGAGTAGTAAAATACTACTAGGGCTCTGTTGGCACACACTGGACGCGGCTTCCTGAACTCCCAGAGGGGTTAAACTACAAGCGCAGCACGTTTGTACTACATATTAGCCGAAGAAAGCTGGTAGTAAAAAAAATCTGTTGACGCGACATCGAGACCGCGATTCTGCTGCGCTGTGTTTACATTATATTTTCAAAAAAGCAACATCGCAGTTGTTTTAGAGCGTTCGTATTACATTTGCAGTGAGCTATTTACTAACTAAAGTAACACTAGAGGCGTGCACGAGAGGACGCGTACCGGTCCCAGCCTCGTAGCGACGACGCGGGCATGTAGAGCTACGTAGCGTCAGCCTCCCTCATTACTCGGGAGCGAAATTCCGCTCTTTATTTATGAAATAAAAATGAAAACATTTCTGCGCAGACGAATGGCGGCCCCCTCCGCCGCCCCCGCCCCGGCCCCCGGGGAACGCGACATTGTATAATTCACCCACCTTCGCCCCCTCCGTAGGCGTAATGCTACGACATTTCAAAATGCCATTCCTTTTATTTGTCACTAAATAATTTAACTTCCAATTTTATGCATAACATATTCTGGAAATCTAAATAATATCGAAATTACGTCAGGTTACGTTACACTGTATTACCGTAATTATAATATTTAAATTTTCCACCAATCGACATTGGACCGGCACGGAGAAGCACGCTTCGGGCCTCCTGCATTTGGTGAAGCGATCCGTGCCCAGCAGTGGGATGTACAATGATAACTTACAAGCAAACTGATGACCCTAAATATTCACAACGTAGCTCTGCCGCAGCAGCAGATATATACTGCTGTCTCCGCTCCGAGCGTGTTTCGATATGGAATAAGCTGCGCGGATCATTCATGCGGATGTGTGGGTGGTAGTAACAACATTACAAGAAAGTGCCATGAAGACACACTAAAAATAACTATTTAAGCTGCATTTAAATGGCATATATAGGCGCGGTATATAAGTAGGAGCATTGAATGTAATATGTGGGATTGTAGCAGTTTAATTTGAGGTGTTGGGCGGGCGGCGCGGTGGCAGGGCGGCACGGGGGCGCGGAGAGGCGGGGGCTACAAAGATTTTTCAATTACCAACTTTGTGCCGTTCGCTCCAATCTCGGAGCATAGAGCATCTCTCGAACCCAGAGACGACTATATGCCAGCGAGTTTAATAAATAGATCTACAAAACGAAGAAAGAGTACACGAGATTCATACAAATAGAAACGGCGACATCACGATGACGAGGTTATGGGGGGTCATTGGGAAAGAAATACATTCCTAATGTATTTCCGAAATTTAAACGAAGCAGATAGTTCAAAACCTATAAAAACGATAAATAATCGATTTGCATATGAGTAGGTACGTAACAATAGCTGTATTTTTACTGAGCCATCTCGGATTATATCATATGGCTGCAAGTATAGTATACGTAAAAGGGTATTTGGCAAGAACGGGTAGCTATCTCTAGATATTGACCTCGACCTGGACAATGTTAAAAATATTGCAATATCATCAAATAAAGCATATGAATAATATCAACCGTTTCTTTGTAGAAATCGTTAGTCGCTAAACGGTCGTGCAAGACTCGCGGTAATGCGCTATTATTCAAGAAATGTATTCGGGGATTTCTGTGATGTAATATTTGTGGTTGTTATTGTGAATGTCATGAGAGCATCACGTCCGCCTCTGGCCCGCCGTGCTCTGTGCAGTGTGGAATTCTTAATATCAGTGCGCGCTAACTAGGGCCGTATAATATTGGCTGCACGGAATGCGACCCCTCCGCCGCCCCTCCGCGCTCCCCTACAGACGGACCTACATTTGTATAGCTTTTAAAATTTCTCGCTTCTTCCACTATTGTACTTTTGTTTTTCCGGGCAAACTAATATTTTCATAAATGAAAATCTGGCTCGGATTTTCATCGTCATTAATATGTATTATTTAAAAAATATATTGATTTTATATGATGCGTATTCACGCAGATACGAATTTTACTAGGTTTTCTTGGCGTAATTTGGCTATTTTCATTCCGATACCGTAATACCTACTTTAATTCCGATAGCAAGATAAGACGCGTAGCTAGATATCGACACCGCGACCAGTAGTAAAATTGTCACGCGACTTCGCTGTCGCACATCGATACGCACACAACACGGCAATCAAATAAATAGCGAGTTCAAGTTGTAGCGATCACACGCGCCGGTAAACGCTACGTTAAATTGGATTCCGAAGCGCGGCCTTTGTTCCGATGCTACAAAAGGCGCTACAAAGGCTCCAAACGGAACGGAGACGTGCCTTTCCAACGTTTTGCACACGTTACCACACTTTCGACAAACCCGTTCTGCTATTAAAAACTGCAACACAATAAGCACTTCGAGTTGAAATAGCCAACGTTACACGTATTCTTATATAGCTATCGGAATACATGGGTTTACCGGCTACGATCTCGCTTCAGTCCTTGGCCGAGCAGCAACAGATCACATGGAATATTACTATGAACGCATGTTAATTTTTTCTTATTGAAGAATACTATATAAAGCTTATATCTCTATTAGCTGTCCCCTTTCCGTCCGTTATCACTAGAGGTGAATGTTTACGAGCGAATTCACGTCAAGGAATTGATCGTGACGGAATGGTGTATCGGAATTCTTGAAACCGATTTGAAAACTTTGGGCAGACTACTCGGATGCTAACAGATGTCTTCACAAATCTGGAATTTAAGTAGCCCGACGGCAGGCGCTCCGAGTCTACTTCGCGGCAAAGACGGATCCGTCCTCGGCGGCGATGTACCTTTACATACATTCGGCGGCACCAGGATCACAGTCATATTCTGAAGCAGACATTACACCTGGCTCATAATGTACAGAATATCTATTTCACACGAGCGAGGCGGTTGTAATTCCCGCGCCGAAGCGTAATAACCTTGCCGCCACGTCGCCGGTCGTTAACGAAGAAATATTATCAATCGCAGGTGGCACTGGCGGCAATAGCCACAATTCGTGGAGCTGCGCCCCAATGTCGGCTTCATCTCGCCTTCGAACCCGTTCCTGGCGCGATATAAACTATTTTCGAATTAAAACAATAATATTTTGATAGGCAACGGAACACGGTCAGTTTGGCCGCTCGTAACCTGCCAATAGAACCTACAAATGTCATTCAACAATACGTCTTTGACCTCCTTCTAATTTTACAAAACCTTCTGCGATTTTAGTTTATTTTGTATCTAAAATCTTAACGTATCTTTTATCCTTAAATTTGTACGCAAATGAAAGTACTCAGATCGTGCCGAATGTAATCCCGCTTCCAATAGAATCGTCCGCCCGCAGAGGTAAGACGCGGGCCCGGCGCGACGGCTCGCCGGCACTGGGTCCCGTTGATTGGCTGCGGCCTTAATTACCTCGACGATTGTCTTCTAAAATAGGAGACACGGAAGCCATCGAGTTTCAAGTTATTTTCATCGCCTGAGGCTAATCCGCGCGCCTAATTATTACAACCCTCGAACCCCCGCGCCGCCGCCACCCCCACGCCCCGGGCCGAATTGATTCCTCGTAACCATTGGGTATATATTTAGAATTTTACAGGCTACCTCTTAATAGTAAATATTGTTAATACCTCTTAATAGTAAATATTAAGATGTAAGATTTTGTAATAAAATTTTCGATGTCAGCTCAATCCTTTTCCAAAATATACTCAAAATTGAATATCTGTATCATTATGTAAGCCGAACTCGGTATTTAGTACAATAATTATTAAGACATGAACGCTAACAATCTTTAGCTTAAAATGTTCCGTTTAAGATATTGCATTTGATAAATCAGGATATTAAAATGACCCCTGCGCTCGGATATCGGCCGTCCGTAGTGACACCGACGGCGCCTCGCCGAATCTCAACGGTCGCGCGGAACGGTCGGCGGCCGTCGTCCCTCGAACCGTATCACATAGACGTACGTAATAGTGTATGTAGGCGAATGTCTTATTGATAACGCTAAGACCGGACCTACCGTAACGAGGAGAGAAGTGTCGCAGAGGCTTAATTACGTGGCGCGGGTCGAGGTCCCCCCTCGCCTCCCCCTCGGCCCCCTCGTCCATGCGTGCATCGGGCTCGTCGACCGGCGCGCCGTGACTCTTTCATTACGTCGCCCGTGATGAGGGTTTCGAGCGGTTCGGCTGCAACGACAGACCACATTCTGTTTATTTCCTGCGATTTCATTCACATAACGTCTACTGGAACGAACGATCGAGACGACGATGTCACTCTAACTTTACAAACTTCCGTCGCTAGAATCCGAAATGGTGAAACCCGTGTTATTGTAAGTATTAAGGAAAACGCTGCATTTATTACATCCAAGTGGGTGCTCGTATATCTATACGTTTTCGTAGTGTCGCACACCCTATTACATAGAATTATCTGTCCCCCAATAACGAGCGAATCTCATCAGCTTATGCAAATATCGAGCGATGCGTGGGGTGCAAGATCTGCAGCGTGCATGCATAATGCATGCGGCGCGGATCGATGGCAGCGCGCGGCCGAAGGGCGCAAATGTGTCGGTGCAGCGACCGTCCACGCGGCGGGAATGATACAATTTTGAATAACCTCCCAGCGAACGCGGTACGAGTGTACGACTAACTCCTATTTATATTCAAAGATAACAATTATTCCGGATTTACTTCTTTTTCTTTATCGTTTCGTCATACGATCACTACGTTTATTACGGAAATGTTCAGTTATGCACACGAGACTGAATTATTTCATATTAAATTTTTGCAGACGAATATTAGCTTACATCATTTTTAATTATAATTCATGTTAAATAGTTAGTTTTAGAAGAATTCTAGTGTAGTGTCCACATGAACCGAGTGTTTTGTGACATTTACATTATTGCGAGCGATATATAAACACGGACTCCGCCAACACTCGCTGGCTCAGCGGAGATTAAAACGTTTCCCGTTTGCAAATGGGCATCACGGTGTGAGCAACAATTATTTCCTCTATAAAACCAATACCATACCTGTAATCTTGACAAGGTACTTTGCAGGAACTTCGTTTAAAGTCCATCTCGATTACGAGAGGAGTCGCCTCTAACAGTGGAACAATATTTTTGTAATTTCAATTTATACGCATGAACGAGTCAATTTTGTAATATCAAATAATATTTAAGAACGGTTTTGATTCTAGATTGCATAGTTTTAGTGCTTAAAGTCATAACAGTGTCGCGGCGGAGGACATAATACCTTCATAAAGTGCAATGATAATAAATTTCAGTGCATTTTATGGCGCCCCCCTCTCCTCTCCTCCTTCCCCCCCCCCTCTCCTACGTTATTAAACGCCTCTTTATTAACTCTTAAACGACTAGCCAATATTGGACGGACACTTTATGTAGCGCTCAGGTCCGAGCTGGACGTAGACGTCGAGGTGAAAAATACATGTACCTATAGGGGTGAGTAGCTGTCTCTCAGCCACTCGAACGCTATTGAACGCTTCGTGTCTTTCCTACAGCGTTGCTAATGCTAATTGGACAAATTAGGGGAAACGAGGCTACACGAGCCCAGCTTAGGTCATCGAACCTCAGCTTTCTTTATATTTTGTTTTGTTTTTTTTTTCGACCCTTTTATTGGGCCACTGCTGGACCGGGTTTCTTTTCATGGTGAGAGGGATTGGTAGACTTCACACACCTCAGAAAATATTATATAATTTCTAACATCATTCCATTATTTGAATGGACAAATAAATGCTGCACGATAATTAGGTACCTACAAGACAAAAGCACGGGCGCCATAAAAATCCTTCGTATCTCATAAAGAAAATTGCAATACGAACGCGACTCGCGACTCGCGAGCTTTGTACAAAGACTCGCGCGGGGCGGGCGGGGAGTGCAGCGTTTCCATGGCAACCTCCCCCGCCTAATCAATTGCAGAAATATGTAAGAACTATCTCCAGCGTAAGCGAAGCCGCCCCTCCTCCCGCCGCACGTGCGCTTCGAGGGACGCCGAAGCGACGGAACACAGGAAGGGGGGTCAGACGAAGGCGGTCGTTTTACGGGAGAGACCCGGGCGACGTCACGCACACTCGGACGCGATGAGAAGATGTATAGACGCGCAGCTATCGACGAAGCGATACAATTTAGAGCCGTTATGGGCATCTGTCTCACCGGTTTTATAATTGATGTGTTCCACTTCTTTCCAGTTATCTATGTTACACTAAATACTTACATACAATAATAATTTAGTTGCAGCGATTAAATTTCGTATACTTCAAAAAGCCCTTACTAACGACAAATTTAACCGTAAAATTTTAACAGGAGGCCTGAACCTGTCCGATTACTTGAAAGGGTGACTGTTGTTAGCAAATTTTCACGTGCATTTCTGTGTTTCAAAGGAATCGATGGGTAACAATCGTTAAGCCTCCTCGGAGGCTTTAAAGGGGGATTAATACATGCGACAGACGGGATAGCCAATAACGTATGATTTTACAATTTACACAATTCAAACCGAAACACAGGCTTGCATATGATTCGGGTAAGTACATATACTACCACGTGTATCTATCGATATGGACAATTTCCCTACCAGGAGGACATCGGCTTGCTCTCTAGAATTTGACTAACACTACTCACAGCGAGTTGTATCAACTCAGAAACGAGGGAACTCACCCGGCGACGGCTCACCGGGGAGCTCTTCACGATCACTATAACATTGATGCTCGATTGTGCTTTTAAATAAACTAGCCGTTACCCGCCCGCTTTGCTGAGCGTATGATACCATTTTTTTAAATATTTAACGCCCCCGCAAAACCCCTTGTGGGTGGAATTTCGTAAAATCCGTTCTTAGCTGACCTCTACATAGCAAAAGTAATATTC
>DWDX01004529.1:0-11577 GCA_018245675.1 Agara michaeli | reverse complement strand
TCTTAACGACCGGGTAAGAACTAACTATAATTTTATAATAATGAGGTGAAACATGATCAGCGTAAGTTGCTGACGTGTGGTAATGTGTGGGCATTGCCCGTACAAATATATAATGTAACTATGTAGTAAAATAAAAAAATGTGCTTACCTAGACTCGTCTTTTCTTTATTGCTTTTGTCGTTACAGTCATTGAAAATTATTCGAGAAACATCCTTCCAGGCAGCTGTTTTTAAGTTTTTGTCTTTAACCCTTAATTTGATTTTGTTCACTGTGAGAAACATATGAGAAAAAAAATGATTTCGTTATATTTTTACACCAAATTCGTATTTTTTGTAATATTATCATACCGTATATAATATTTTTTAATAGTAAAAAAATAGTCTACGCACCTGGCAACACTTTTACTTGTCATTGTCAAAGCAAAATGTCGGCGCCTCGCAGGTCGTCTATGTTCCGCAAGGTAAATATAAAGATTTTACTTGATTTTCTATTGTTTCAAGTATTTTAATGCTTTCACTAACTTATCTAGACTATTTGTTATATTTTGGTGTGTGAATTATGTGCCTTTATGTGAATCCTCAAGTTTTATGAACCGCCAAAAGCTTATGCTTATTGTGATGAACATTGCCAAATAACCTATAAAGTACCTACAATTTGTTATGTTCATCACGGTAAACGATGCCAAATACCTAATGATAGATTAATCCAAAATAGTTGTCTTTTTTTTTAACATTTTGAAGTTATGGGTTTTATTTTGCTTATTTCGGTATTTTCTGTTGCCAACAGCATACTTTGCATGGACGCACGCCAAAAATATTGGCGCTTGTGCCTATACAGCATGCTCCCTCAGATACCAGTGATAGGTCCGACATGGACAATGAATTGGCAGATCTGCATACTCCAAGTTTAGCTTCATCATCATCACCATCTCTAGATTCATCTTTAGAGCGAATGCATATTTTAAGCAGTCCTGAAACTGATGCTGAAGATCATGACACTGGGGACGATCCACCTGAATTTGATTTTACAGAAACATCATTGCAATTGACTCCAGTTCTACGTCAAATTTGCCCAGCTACGCCGACTAGAGAACCGAACTACGAGAACATACCTTCCTTATCTTCTATACCATCTCTTCCGTCTGAAGCCCCTTTATCAACTCCTGAAAGTGCTACCAGGAAAACTCGAGCCCAAAGGCACATTACTCCAGTGCTGGCTAAAAGACGAAAGAAAGTTCCGAAATTTGTACTAACCTATAAATGGAAAAAAAGCGTCACCTTCCGTCACCAAGCTACAATTGAAGAAAACCAAGACCATAATATAATGAATGCCTCTTTCCTGCCCACTGCAGATTCCCTAGAATATTTTAATTTTTTTTTTCTTCAGACATTGTGACCGATATTACCGTACAGTCAAATCTATACTCTGTTCAAAAAACTGGCAAATCTATTCAAGTGACAGAAGACGAAATGCGTGATTTTATAGCTATCCATATACTTATGGGTATTGTCTCAATGCCTAGTTACCTAGACTATTGGAGCAGTAGATTCCGGTATGCTCCGATAGCAGATCTAATGAGTTTAAAACGCTATCAACAGATTCGTAGATTTCTACACTTTGCTGATAATAGCTTAGAAGATACTGATAGATATTACAAAGTAAGACCAATAGCAGAAAAAATAAGAAAAAACTGTTTGCTGCAAGAAAATGAAAACAAATTTAGTATAGATGAGATGATGATTGTTTATAAAGGAAGAAAGGCAGGCAACAGAAAGCAGTACATGAAAGATAAACCCAACAAGTGGGGATTCAAAAATTACGTGCGAGCTGGAGTAAGTGGCATAATTTATGACTTTATCCTATATGGAGGAGAAGATACATTCCGTTTTCATAAATTCACTGAACAAGAAATTTCAATTGGGTTTGGGGCACAAATTGTAATAGCTCTGTGTCAATCTATTCAAAGAAAGCCAGCCACCATATTTTGTGACAATTTTTTTTCATCGCCTGAGTTATTTTATATTTTAAAAGAAAATTATGGCGTATTTGGTTTAGGTACGATTCGTAACAATAGAACCAGGGGAGCTGGATCTATTTTGCCTAATGAAAAGGCAATGAAAAAGAAAAAGAGAGGAGCTTATTCACAGGTCGTATGTGACAAAACCAAGCTGGCTCTCGTTCGCTGGAACGACAATAAGCCTGTCACCCTGATAAGTTCATTTGTTGGATGCACACCTGTGCATAAAATAAAGAGATATTGTAAGGTAGAAAAGCGAAAGTTAGATGTTGACTGTCCTCAAATATTAAGGGAGTACAATAAACGTATGGGGGGTGTAGACCTGGGTGATATGTTAGTATCTCTTTATAAAATACCATTCAAGTCTAGAAGATGGTATATAGGTATATTTTGCCAGTTGTTAGATATAAGTATAAATAATTCATGGATTTTATATACAAAAAATATTAACGACAGAAAAAAAATGTCTTTGAAAATATTTCGGCAAGATCTATATCTAAATTTAACAAAAAAGAACCGGTCTGTACGTTCTCACTCTATCGTTGAAAATTCAACAATAAAGAACCCTAAGTTACCCAGGCCCATTAGCCCCATACGTTTCGACAATATTTGCCACTTTCCTAATACAAAAGAAGACATGGGGAGGTGCAAATATTGCCTAAAAAATACTACTGTGTACTGCATGAAATGTAATATAAGACTGTTTTGTTACCGGAAAAAAATCTCGTAATTGTTTTCTCAATTTTCATACAAAATAATACTAAGTTTTTTGTGAAATGCTAGAAGAGGCTCTATTATGTTATAAAAGATATTTTGTTATGTCTTTGTTTTGTTTTTTATATAAATAAAAATATTTTGTAAACCGCACTACCTGTTTGAATGTGTACCCTAATTTGATTATGTTCATCACAGTAAACATTACAATAAAGTGGTATTTCTCGACAGATTTGGCAATGTTCACTCCGATGAACATTGTTTTCCTGGAAACCTGAAGGTCGCAACATTTTATTTTTATTTTTTCTGGATTCCTTACTACCCTAAACTTATAAATATACATAAATTTTACATATATATAACACATTGAACCTCTGCCAAATTAAGGGTTAATAGTGCATGCTGCTTAATTTTTTGAAGTGTATTAAAACAATCATTATTTTAAATACTCGGTGGATCAAACAAATTATCCACCTAGTTACTAGGTCGTAGTAATGGGTAGTAATCTTGAAAATGTCCGCTCGCTAATTTTGCGTCATCATTAGGAAATTAATTCTCATTAAATTGGATAATTTCTACTTTTGTTATTACACGAACTATGTTCCTAATATTTTAATTTTATCTTTTGCAGATTCTTGATAAATGTGCTCCAAAGAAATCAAAAACTTATCACTTTCACCCAGAATGGGAATTGAACTACTTCTTTACTATGGTGAAAGAAAACTGTTGCTGCTTAATATGCAATGAATCCGTGGCAATACCCAAAAAAGGAAATTTAGAGCGACATTTTAATACAATGCATAGCAAATATCAGACGGACTTTCCACCTAGCAGTGAAATAAGAAAAAGTAAATTTCAAGTATTAAAATCGCAATTTAAAGTCCAAGAAAACATGTTTTCTGGGCCTATTGAGCAAAGTAAAGCTGCAACTGAATCTTATTTCCGAGTAAGCTACCTAATTGCACAAAACTGCATACCTTTTTCCTATGGGGAATACATCAAGGAAATCTTTGAAGAAGTGTCAGATTCGCTGTTCGTGAATTCCAAAAATAAAAACGAAATTAAAAAGGCTGTTCATGATTTACAGCTGTCTCGAAATACTGTGATGCGCCGCATAGAAACAATAAGTAAAAACTTAAACGAACAACTACAAAAAGATATCGTCCTCTGCGTTGCTTTTTCGCTTCAATTTGACGAGTCAACAGATATCACTGATACTGCACAATTACTTGTTTTTATTCGGATGGTTTTCGAAGATTTCTCAACCAAAGAAGGACTGTTAAGGATGATTTCCTTAAAAGGAAAAACTCGTGGCCTTGATATATTCACGGAATTCAAAGGATATATTTGCCAGATTAAGCTACCCTTGTATAAACTCGTATCAATGACAACTGATGGAGCTCCTGCAATGACAGGTATTCATAATGGTTTTATTGGTCTTTGTCACAAAGACGAAGATTTTCCAGACTTCATTAGCTACCACTGCATAATTCATCAACAAATACTGGCTAGTAAAAGATTAAACACGAAACATGTGATGGATATTTCGTTCAAAATTGTAAATTCCATAAAGGGAAAAGCCCTCCAGAGGCGGCTCTTTAACCCATTACCGCCCTCTGTACCTGCACAGGTACAACTACTTAATCGATAAATTATGTATTTTATCTGTGGTAAGTGTTGAAAGTAGTTAGAAATTACAAATCTAGATGACACTAGTTACCATATAATAAATAAAAATAGGCGGTGGCGCGAAAACAAATGTCACTTATTTTGTAATAAAATACGGAGTCCAGACACGACATACAAGGTAAGATTATTTTGTTGGTTTTTATCAAAAATAGTGAAATATTTCAACTTCTTTTTTTATTTTTACGGAGTCTATTTATTTGTGTTGATAATAATAACATAAGAATTAAAGTTTATTACAAAACTTGTAAAGTAGGGTTTGTTTCATTTGTTGTACACAGGCGGGTACAGCGGGCAGATTCGTACTAAAATTTCGTTTTGTTTACAGTATTACTTATAAGTTGAAATGGCCAATCGGAACGTATTTACCAGCTATAAGAGACTGGAGGAAGCCTTGGAATCAATTCTGGCTGATGAAAGCAATGATGAAGAGTACGATATGGTATTAGTGCCACCAGATCCGGCTGTGGTGAGTGATGAGGAAGAAGGTAATGAAGATAATTTGGCGGCTTCAAGATTCCCTATGGACGTTCCAGGGACTATTGAGGTAGGTCGGCGTCATCCTGACTACGATGTTTCGGAATTGAGCGACAGTGATGATGAGCCGCTAAGACCTATTCCTGCAAAACGTGCCAAAAAATGTGATGTACATTTACCTGTATGGAGGAAAACTCAGCCAACCTATAGTTCTACTTATGAAATTACCGATATCATACAAAAGAGACAAAAATACGTTGTTGAAAGCTTAGCAGACTGCAATCCCGTAATGTTGTTTGAAAAAATATTTGATCATAACGTAATGGATTTGATAACAACTAACAGTGTCTTGTACGCTAATCAAAATAATAGGCATGGTTTTGAACTTGATAGTGCATGTTTGAAAAAATTTTTTGGTGTACTGATACTGACCGGTTACCATGAATTGCCATCTGAACGTGCTTACTGGAGTTTGGATGAAGACCTTGGTGTTCCATTGATTGCTGATTGTATGTCACGCAATAGGTTTTTGGAGATAAAAAGAAATCTTCATTTTGTGGATAACGGTCTAATAGATGGTTCGAAAGATAAAATGATCAAACTCAGATCATTATGCGATTTGATTCAGCGAAACTCTAGTCAGTGGGGTTTATTTCATGAAAGCTTGTCTGTGGACGAGTCCATGATCAAATATTTTGGGCGTCATCCATCAAAACAATTTATACAAGGAAAGCCTGTAAGATTTGGTTATCGCAATTGGGCTGCGACAAGTTCAGATGGTTATTGCTACGCGTTTGATGTTTATTGTGGAAAATCCACAGAACCTTCTAATGATACCCTTGGTGCGAGAGTCGTGAAATCTTTATTGGCTAAAATGCCTGTAGTTCCTAAAGAGCATATCGTATATTTCGATAATTTTTTTACCAATCATCAATTGTTGCTCGATTTGGGTAGACTAGGTTTTAGAAGTACTGGAACCGTTCGAGAGAATCGGACGAAGAAATGTCCCCTGATCACAGTAAAAAATATGAAGAAGAAGCCTAGGGCGGAATATGATTATAGTTTTGATACAAAGAATGAGATAACTATGGTACGTTGGAAGGACAATAATGTCGTTACAATGGGAACTAATTTTGATGACATAGAGCCTCTGGGCAAAATCAAACGATGGTGTAACATCAGAAAGCAAAAGGTTGACGTAAATATACCTAAAATGTTTGTCAACTATAATAAAGGAATGGGTGGAGTTGACCAAATGGATCAGTCTATCAGCCTTTATCGGATTTCAATAAATGGAAAAAAGTGGTGGTGGGTTATATTTACGTATTTGTTAGATATGGCGATATCAAATGCTTGGCGACTACATGTTTTGCTCAGTAAAACTAAACAAGAGATAACTTACATGGACCAGTTATCTTTCAGACGAATTATTGCACGGACTTATTTACGTCCAACGAAAACTAAGAGCCGTCCGTCATCCTCAGCGGCACTAGGGGGTCGGAACAATAATGGTCATAATCCTGAACGGATGGAAAACCCATTGCGATGTGTTATCTGTCACCAAAGAATTCGCTGGCGTTGCGAAATATGTTTGAAAACGCTATGTGTTGAACGACCTTGTTTCAAACAATTTCACTCCTAAAGCGCCCATTGTACACGGCTGAGTACACCCCTAAAACTTGATATGTAAATATATTTTTTTCATTTTATCTTCTTATATAGCATATTTTATCGCTTATGGACTAATAAATAGAAAAACAATAGAAAAATATACTGCAGTTTCATTTTGGGCGTTAATGGGTTAAGAAGAAACTTATTCTCTGAAGGGGTGGTAATACGGAAATCCTATTTTATTGTAAAGAAAGACACAAGTGCACTGATTTATAATAACTAGTGAATGTGCTAAAGAGATATTGTGGTTGCAACAGCTATTATGTGATTTAAGTGAAAGTTATGATTGTTTCACATTAAACGTAGACAATCAGAGTGCGATCAGATTAATTAACAATCCTGTTTTTCATAAGCGAACAAAGCATATAGATGTTAGGTATAATTTTATAAGGGAAAAGGTTGAAATGGGTTTAGTTAAAATTAATTATGTTCCAAGCAATTGTCAATTAGCAGACATTTTAACTAAACCATTACCCACTAAAACTTTTGTATATGTAAGAGATTAGATTTTATGTGATGTTGATTGATTTATGTTCAGTTTTAGTTATAGTTTGAGAGATTTTATTTTTATTTTCTGTTGTTGATTTATAGGTGAGTTAAATTTTAGTGGGAGTATTGGATATAATAAAATTTAACCTGAGATATAGCAACACTTTCGATTGTGAGGAATACAAGATGGCTGTACTTTTAAAAGATTAAATCATGTTTTGTTTCACACATTCGTTTGATTGAGCATAGAAACCCATAAAATGACAAAAACAAACCAAAAATAAGAGCAAAATGCCTGAGGTATCACGTATGATACTCGTAGAAAAACGTAATAATTACAAATAATTATTAAACTTTTATATGAAATATTTGTATTAAAAGTAAAAATACAATGTATGTTATAAGATTATAGTATAAAAGCATTAAGATAATAACAAAAAATAATATTTATCTTTACGCGACTTTGCCATGTCGGTTAACGCAAAATTTTCCAACTTGCACTGTTCGTGAATGACCCAAATTTTGACGAAAAACAATTCAACGGTGAACGAAAACACAAAAGAAGGCTCGCGCTAACTGATGAACGACGAAGTACTTTAGGATTCCAATAGACGGAGTGGATAAAAAATGTCAACTAAAGTTATCACTGGTGATACCGGGGTCTCAGGAGGATAAGGAGTTTCTCGAAGGAAGGAGGAAGGAATTTGTAGCTATGGAAGAAGTTGAATGGCGTGGAGCTTGTTGCTTTTGGGTAGTTGAATAGTAACCATGATTAGAATCGTATAGAATCGTAATAGCCTTGATCAGCACTCATAATGATCTGAAATATTTTGTGTTGTACTACTGCGTTTTTTGTGTTCGTCCCTTGTGTAGTTTTTCATTTTTTCTTGTATAATATGGAAGAAAGACTTTAGTTCCATATCTTGTTGTGGTTTATTTGGCGTATTTTATATGCCAAAAGCTTCTTTAAGGTAGTTCTTTGTGTAAAGATAAACATAACAGTTTGTCGTCATCACCTTGCGTTACGCTGGAAACCGGTGGTTGTCATTGCTTCCCAGAGCTTATATTGTTGTTAATTATGCTCAGGAACTCGGTGTCAGCGACAGACATTTTCTTTCTTTTTATATTCTCATTAGGCGGCATCATAATGTCTTCCTTTGGAGCTGCTGTAGACTGTTCGTTACCTGTCTCTGAGTTTTCAGAGGTGTCTTGAACAAAGCAGTTACTTTATTGCGTAGTGACCTTTCGACAAACATAAGACGTTGAACATATATATATCGAATCTTCGAAGCTCCAGAGGCTGACGGTGCATGTTTTGTTTTTTTTATTTCACGTACAAATGTGTCGCGCGGACCTTTCCACTTCTGAAGAGTATTACCTGAAATTAACAGTTTTTCAATTTTGTTTCAGCTATTTAGCTACTGGCTGTTATTTTGCTTACTTACGTTATGCCTATAGATTAGGAAAATCAACTGTAATTGGCATCGTTAAAAGAACTAGACGTTATTTGGCAGAAGTTAAAAGATAGAGTAATGAAAGAACCTTCGACATAAGAGTTGGTGGATGATGAACCTATTTTGACCACTTACGATCCCGATTGACCAACAGAAGTCCATACCGACGTTAGTAGTGTTGGCTACGGTGCTGTACTCCTTCAGACCCACGAGAATGGTAATAAAAAGGTCGTCGCATATTTCAGCAGAGTAGCCCAAGGCGCGGAGCAAAGGTACCACTCATATGAGCTGGAGACCTTGACTGTGGTGAAAGCGTTGCAACATTTTAGGCACTACCTTATAGGTATCCGGTTCCAAATAGTCACCGATTGCAACGCAGAGCGTAAAAATATTAATAAATAAGCACCACAGAAATAATACGTCATATTGAAACTGCAAACGGACCGTATAGTTCGGGTTTACAAAAAGAACCAACTGCTAGTAGCTCATGTCTGCAAAGAGAAACAACTGCAAGACGCTCGGATTTTTTAAATGATTTTTCACCATCTTAGATAAGACCCTTAACAAAAGCGACAACAAGAAAACAAAATACTGTCGTTAGACGTAAAAGGAAATCAACTGTTTTGACGGATACACCCGAAAAAGAGGCCTTAAGAAGGGAACATGAACAAAATATGAAAAGAAAACAAAAAAAAGACAACAAAGACAGAGAAAAAAGTGCAAAAAATGTTAAAGGGAAAAAAGGTAATGGAAATGGAAAAGAGAAAGGAAAAGGCAGGGATAAATCGACAAAAAATAAAGAGAGGGTAGAGACAGTTAGAAAAAAAATTGAATTCTGATTCAGAATCGGAACCAGAGGAATGGCACTGTTTAGTTTGTAGTGAAGCTTACAGTAATTCAAATAAAGGCGAACCCATTCGCCTTTATTTGAATTGCTGCTGACTGTGGTGTAAAGAATATTTTTTGTGTTTTTTCTTTATAAATTACTAGAGGAATAGTCAATGTATGATCTGAAATCTAATAAATAGTACATAAGTTGACCAATGCCAAAATATACAGGTTTTCCTGAAAATTGTTACAACAAGCCCCTCTCTCCCCTAATATAGAATATGTTTTTATCGCATTACAATGTAAAAATGTCATAAATTATAAAAACATTGAAGATGCGATTCAAATGACCGTGTGCAACAAAACTTCTTATACATGTATCTATAACTTATATGAAGAATGCAGTCATATAAATCTTCAATTTAACGAAGACAAGTTAGAAGATGAAATAGAATAGGTACACATGACAAAGAGTCCCCCACACATACCATAAAGAAGAAAAATAAATTATTACTAAAAAAACCGTTAAACAAACGAAAAGAGGAAAGGTTCAAGATCGGATTTCGCAATTTAAAATTGAATTTTCAAAATTTACCACTCACCGCCACACGGTCCGCCGGCGGGGCGTATGTTTTCGAGTAGGTCAAGCCACCTATATATTGCACTTAGCAACATCAGCAAGCCGTACGGGCCGCCGGCGTCCCGTATTTCTAGCGCTAAAATTTAACTAAATTTCCGTTATTACAAACAATATACCTCGTCTGTCACGCCACATCTATTAATTAATTATTAGCTAGTAACGGTCGCGTTCTTTTTGTGGAATCTGTGTGCATTTTTGTACATTTCGGTACCTGTAACAAGTTTTTTTTACGATGTCAACAATGGTGGCTTTTCGTGGCCGGATTGCTTTTATGCAATACATACCTGGAAAGCGACATAAATACGGAATAAAGGTATTTAAAATATGCGACGACGTTGGATATACCTACGATTTAATTGTATATGAAGGAAAAAACATCACGCCAGCGACACAACGTATCGTGTGAAATAGTCATGAAACTCAGTGAAAAATATTTGAATTTGGAAGAAGTATTGTAACGGATAATTACTACACAAGTGTCAATTTGGCAAATAACTTACTACGACAAAACTCATTTATTGGGTACTCTCAGAAAGAACAGAAAGGGGCTGCCAAGAGAATTATTGAAAGAGAAACTGAAGAAAGGCGAGACAAGACGGACGGAAAGACAAGCGTGATGCGTTAGCTCTATAGACTCAGCATACACCTGGTTTTGTCAACGTGCGCAGTAGGAGAAACCTAGGAGAAACCTGTAACAAAGTGACTATGAAACCATCACTGATAGCGGACTATAATCGTCATAAATGTGCTATTGACTACTCAGATCAGATGGGTGGTTATTTAAATCCAGCAAGGAGAAGCTTGCGATGGTTCCAAAAATTGGCTATAGAGCTTTTATTTAGCACATCTTTGATCAATGCCTTTATCTTGTTCAAAACGTCCAAGAACCTACCTGTCATGCAAAAAAATATACAATAATTGTTTTGCATAGGGCTAATACCAATTTAGCACCCAGGGTCATCTGCTCTTCCTCCTCACTAAAATTAATATAACGGAAGGTGTCATCGCCGCCATGTAATAGAAAATCGTAGATCATTCCAGATGCACCAGCGCGTACTACGTTCTTGAAACCCCATTTATTAGGTTTCATGGGGTTGTATTGTCTCCGGTTTCCTGCTTTAGTACCCTTATACGGTATAGTCATCTCATCGATGGTAAACTTTGTTTCTTCTTCCGTTCCAAGACAATTCTTCCTTGTTTTTCTAATGAATGGCCGTATTTTGTAATATCTGTCCTTATCTGAATTAGTGTTGTCCACAAAATGAATGTTTCGTCGAATCAACACGAATCGTTTCAATGGCATAACGTCAGTCACTTGGGCATATCTGATTCTGTAGACCAATAGTCTAGATGAGAGGGCATATTCACAATACCCATGATAAGGAGAATCATGATAAAGTTTTTCAACTCATCGATGGTCAATTGTATGCACTTACCAGTGCGTTGAGTTCAGTACAAGTTTGTGTTGTCGACGATGTCAACGGTGTGATAAAGTACGGCCACTTGTCGATCGTTTGAACATTCTTTGCCAGGAAAATGCAGTAACAACAAAGTCACAGGCCATAGATGAATGTATGATAAAATTTAAGGGTCGTTCTACA
>DWDX01004528.1:0-11579 GCA_018245675.1 Agara michaeli | reverse complement strand
AATGCTTCGACGCCTTTCGCAGCGTGAGCGAGTGCAACGGACTGTTCAAGGTTCTTGGCGGGGAGGGGCGCGGGGGGCGGAGCGGCGGGCGTGCGCGCGGGTTGTTGAGGCGTCTGCGCTCGCTTATTTCGTGGCCCCACCACCGCAGACACGCGCGGCGGTTCTACAAATTATATTATAAAGGTGAATATACAAAAACCCATGTGTAAACGCTAAAAAGTTCCGAAACTACTGCTACACGACTACAAGAATGAAAAGTTTTTGAGACAAAGATAATCTATAACTATGATATACAACGAATCTAAAAGTTTGGTATGATCTGTAAAATAGAACGACTTTTATGTTATTATAGCGTTTTCTAAAAGTTTTGCTAATAGAGGCAATTGATTTCGAATGATTTCTTAGTAAAAAACTGAAGAAGAATAACACATAGATATTCCACGAGAGTTTCATATTTACATTCAATATGCATCAGAAAAGATAGTCCAAAAAACTAATAAAAAATGCATTCTATTCTAAGTAGTCGGTAGATGAGTGGCTTCTTCGTGTTATAGTTAGCGATCCTGACTATTAAACCGGTGCTCGTTGGTTCGATTCCCAATCACGACAAACATTCGTATGATGAGCTAATTGGTTTATTCTGTGTCTAGGTGTAATAAAATTATCTACTTACATAAATATTATATATTATTTATAATACGTATGTCTACCATAATGCAGCCATTTAGTTCGAATTCAAATTAAAAAATCATCAACAATCCAATCTCTTCATTCTTTACGAGTGACGTTCAACGTTAAGACTTAACATAAAAGATATGCAACAGGAGTATGTTAGCGCCCTGAATCTAATGCGTTTCCTCTATTTGTTTTCAAATTGCACAACGGTGCTGTTCTCACGGCAAAAAAGACAATACAATATTGAATTGTACAATAGCACAACAACAATACGGAGAGCTGAAGTTCGTTTCTCATTGTCGATTTTATCGCGCTGTCAGAAACAGAACTACCGTGAATCTTTGTTCAACTTGATATAATCTTATATCCGCTTGTCTAAGTTCATCTTTATGCTAATGGTCCCTTGCGATTTATGTACGAACCACCTAATTGTTCCCGTCCCATCACAGGTACATATCGCGCTAATTTATACAATAGAGTAAATAACTTCTTACGCGCATTACTAGTAGGTTGGTAGCATTGTTCGCATCGTGTAACATTGTATACATTTGGTTGCGAATCAATAAATAATTTATTTGGAGCCCTTATTATTACGATGTATCGTAACGTAACCAAGTGAAATCGCCGACGCTCGTGTCATTATATTCACGAATATTAATTGACTGTTTTACATACCTACTTTCAAACGCGAACAGTTAACTAGATGTTCATTTTATTGAGGTTTTTATTGCACTACGAATGATATTGTCACAAGTACGGCACCGGCTCGTCGAGTAATTGGACTTAAGGCGCAGTATTGCAAATTAAATCAACACATTTCAGGAATGATGGAAAAATTAAACGGCAAGCAATTTTAATTAACACCGCATATAAAGTAGGGATATTTTGTTTTGTGGGATACAAAAATAATCTCCCTTGTATAACTTTTCCCACGCGCCCCATTGACGATCCTCTTCGGCGGTCATGCATCATTTACCGCTGCAACAGTAACCAGCGCCCATTTCCGCCTTAGTCGTAAATAAAGCATTAATAATGTAATCCCTCAACGTTATAAAAGTCAATTTATCGTTACAGAACGAACACTTTGTAATTGATATGCCGCACCGTTACGACAAGCCGTATTACGCGCAAGATGCTGCATGCATATGCATGCATGCATCCAAGAAGTAAGACTGGCCATGTAAAATTATATAGGTACTTATATCCAGCTACAAAATACACATATAGAATCCACATTCATAAGTACACTTTTTACCTGCGGGTGCGCAGTCCCACTATAAGGTAATTACACAAAGTCTATGAACCCTGCTCTTATGAAGCAAATAATAATTACGGATGATGTCTCAATAGCAATTTTGTGAATGGTCGCTTCGAGGGTCGGCAACTGAGCGTGGGCTTCAATTGGGAACATTGTTGAAACGTCAAATTAACAAACAGACAAGGATGGCAATGCCTTAAAACTACAAGACACATATTTATACGGCTCCTGTCTACTGGCATACGTGTCATGACAATGTGGCAAGATGTACGAAGATAGCAAGAGAATAGCCATTTTCACTCAAACAATGCCAGATGATATCTGGCAAGAGGTACTAAAGTACAAAGGAAATTCTTGGAACAAGAATAAAGTGCTGTTAAAACCGACGTGGAAACATTATATTTTTGTTCTCGATGATTGCTAAAAATACATAACTACAATTATATCTCTATAAATGCCAAGTGATTTAAAATATATTCAAAATATTATTCTTAGTTCTTTCTTAGGCAACCCTATGTGAGACGTATATAAAAGTTGTAGCACCTACACTACATCTAGGGCCTAATTCGAAACGTCATATATGTTATAATAAAATATCATGTTGACAAAGTGAGCACTTGCCGCTGATGATGCAATAAGACGAGGGGAATTATTTTTCGGTCACTTCCGCCAAGCTCCAAAGAAAAATGTTTTACATCACAAATATTATGTGATAGCTAGAAGCTACTTGTTACCTAATATTTTTAAATTACAAATTAAACATTCACAAAACTTAGTTTCACAGTAGTATTAATTAAAAATCATTAATTTATTAATTTAATTTAAAAAAATTGTTTTCATTGACTTAATTTTAAAACGCATGTGACGCTTGTGTTCAATTGATTTTCTTATCGTTTTAATATCGAACACAAAGAGAAGTTTTTAGCAAATGATTATCTCAAGATATCAATAAAAGCGTAAAAGTTAATTCAATTTCAAAGGAGTAGCGGACTGTGGGATGACATTGCAAGTCAAGTAAGTAGGCAGCTTGATATACACTGCAGCCACAATGACTATAATGACTTGTACGTCACTTTACTGCGGACCCATTGTGTTGTGTTAGAATTCCACTTTTAGAGTAGGGTAACGGGCCCGACACAGCCATGCCATGAATTCGCGATTTAACTTCAAACTGGATATAGATAGATAGGTATGTACATATATAAATGGCTTTACTCGATTTTTTATATAAAATAATTAATTGACTTCGTGCTTGCGTTTGACTACTAGTTCACCAGACGATAAGTAAGGTGCAGTGCAGGTACGGCATGTTCGCCTAGAAAGTGCACTCTTCTGAATGGATTATAAATAATCATTCTATTGCTAGCGATAGACTGCTTAAAATCATCCAAAACAAACGTAGATGTAAAGTCATGTTTGTTTATACGACCCACATTTGGCCGCCCATCAAAGCGATGTCTTCGAAAATATTTCGAGTAGGTAACCTTTATTTGAGTCACGTATTGACACACAAATCAACATTCAGTTCCTATTCGAAGAAAAACCAGATAATGTCACCGGATGGACAGGAAAAGTACACGTTCATATTATTGTTTTCTACACAACAAAAGATTTAAAAATCATTTAAATTATATTAAACATCTTTGTATCAGCAACCAGATCTCTATAGAAGATAAGTAGAACCTACAGTAAGTTTTAATGTTGTGTTTTCCGGTGTACTAAATAATTAAATAAATAAAATAAACTCTTTATGATTTTTATTTACAAGAATTTTATTTCACAAGGCAGAGAACAATCGTCTGATTGTGCTGTTCTAGCACTACCACCAAAACTAAGGCAAAAAGATACGACCCATTAAAACACGGGCCGGTACTTAGTACTCAAAAAATCTGTAAATGATTTCATTTCCCTCATTGTATTGTCGGTGATTTGTAGATGATCATAGAGGTTCATGATATGCCAGTAAGCTGGCCATATTTGCCGAAGAACCGACACCTGTTGGATTGAACGAGTTCTCCAGTGCAGTAGTGGGATGACTATCTGCGAAAGGCTGCAGGTAGAAGGTAGATGCGACAAGAAGAGAGAGCTATGTCCCCAGCAGTGGGCTAGTACAGGGTGATAACGATGACAAAGGCCCATATTGATTATTTACAGATCATGATAAAAGAGCAACACCTTAAAGATGGATCTGTGGACGTGTAACCGTCTCGACCATTCGAGAGACAACGCCCTCATTATATTTCTCAGCGTCTGAATTCGCAGTACGAAATAACTTTATAACATAACAAAAAACATTTACACTTTACTACATATAATTTAGGATTATGACTTTATAGTGCTATTGTAAATTAAAAAACATTTTCTCACAGCACTAAAATGAATAACAATTATTATATCACATAGGGTAACAAAGACTGGTTTTCGAATTGATGTCAGCTTAATCGCATCCGTTTTGAATATAAATGCTCGATGATTTTGTTGAATATGTAAAAGAAACCGAGTCGTAATTGTGATCTTAAGACATTGTATAAGAGAGAAACGTACAGGGACAATATATAGCTCTGTACCATGTAAACACTTGTCGTGACATTACAAAGTACCTACATATGTTGGTCACAATGATATTCATCTACAATGATTGTGGGCGGTGAAATTTGTATATTTAAGTTATGAAAATTGACTATGAGAGGAGACCAATGTATTGGCATGACAGTGTTTTACAAACAAAATGCGAAATGTTATTGTTGCTACACAACTAAAAATGGATCGCAATCGTTCATTTACACCGCTATTTCTGACACGTAACTGCGCTATTAATACTATAATCCATTCGTTTGAGTCTAGCGTGTAGTGAGGAATCACAGATCTAAATTTAGTTGTGTTTGTATGTATGTCAGGGGGCCGCGTAGACGCCGCCCGCCCTACAAGGGTCATCTCTACAAGTTTACGAAAATTTATTGTCATAGTGGTCATGGCAATGATTTTAAAGACGTTAATATCTGTATTTTCTATTTTTTATTACATTTCTAAGATCGAATATGTAAATGACCCTTTTGTCAGATCTTTTATTTAATGGAAGTGTAAAATTCTTATTTAATTTTATACGTAAATGCGTAACGAAAGATAATTACTTAATTCGCACTTTAAAATTGTGTATAAATACGTGTATGTACACAAACATAATACATTAAAAATTATTAATAAATACATTACATTAAGGAACTAATATTTATTTTCAACGAAAATACGGTGTATCAATTTGCTCTCCTTTGTTTGCGATTTTTTATATTCAACATTATCGTTCATCAATTTCTATGTTTTAAAATAAAAGTGTATATCAAATAACTATAAACTATGACATTACATTCAGGCTATAACTCTTAATCTTGGAAGATCATAAATTTATTTTAAAGGCAATATATCAAAACGATTTGATTCATATTGCCACGAAAGTATAAAAGCGCGACAGGTGTGATATAAGTATACTTAAGAAGTTTGGATTTCCGCAGCCTTTCTCATGTGCCAAATCTCCGGGCAGCGGCTATTATAGTTATGAGCTCAAACTAATATTGTTGCCAACTTCAGCTTGGAATACTTATAAGTACTAATTTCTATCAATGCAGTCCTAAACATAATTTTAAAATTCTATCAAAAAGTAAAAAACATCATCAATCGGTATTATATCAACACTCTGGCCCGGCAGGCTTCACAAGCTCAATTTGTTTCGACAGTTTTATGCCAAATGTCTGCAAGGGCAACATAGGAGGAGCGTATATCTTAACACGATCTTTGATAAAAATAGAACTAATATTACCCATTTCATGCAGGATGTTATAATTTTCAATGCCGACTTGAAACGAAATTGTAAACGGATAAGTATAGAACGCTATTTAGATATTAATAACTTGTCGCTTACCCTGCATGCATGGGGTATTGATGAAACAGGAATAATAACCATTAACGTTTCTCTTAATGATCAAATTAGTGATTCATATTTGCGGTTGTCCCTTCTATAATAAAACTGTCATCGGTTGCAATAACGAAACTTCATAAAGCGCACAAGTTCAGCTGTTTCTTGGAATGTAAGAAAGGGGCGACATGTGCTGAAACGCTCACAAAGGCAAATAATTTTCACGAGATGGCATCAATCTGAACTCAGCATATTTATAACGTAGCTTGTGACCTAAACAAAGTGACGAATAGTGCTATTTATTAGTAGTGCGCCGTGAAATAGTAGCCTGCAGTGACAATAATATACATTCAGTCTTAACCGAGTCCCATAAGTTATGACTGTTTGTGCTCAACTAGAACGTTTGGATTCACAGAAATAATAATATAACCTTATATATAGAACTACCTAACTATAATATAAACAACTACCACTAACGTGTCTCCCTAGCCCGCTACATGGCTTACTATTGGGTTTTTCATATAGGTATTGTCGATTGCTCGTGCATAGAAAAACGTAATTCAATTGTGACGATGCGATTTCCGATTTCCGAGTTATGGATAGCGTGACGACACTTGTCGCTTTACAGACATCCGCTTAGATTATTTATAAAACACTCAATTAAGACCACTTAATATGAAATAAACACATTTTTACTTTAAATAGTTTGTTTTACGACTGGGCGGTCCGAATTTCCTGTCTACACCACTCCTAATTAATTGTGTTTTATAACTTTTAAATTCCATTTAAAGATCACAGCAACCACATTTATAGCATGTATAGCCATAAATGTATTGCACAAAGTTTAATGCCTTTTGTACCTTCGACGATTACAAAAGCGAGTAGTGTTTTGTTTCTTTATGTATTTCTGAAATTCTGTTATTTCACACGAAATATGCCCTTTTTAGTATGTCATTTCTGAAATAGTTATTAAAACGGTGATTGTTGAGGAAGTCTCTTAATCACGACGCACATTTTAATGCGAGAAAGTTTGGAGCATAAAGGTGATTTCTCTCGGTAACGGCGTAGACAATGCTATGCAAGCTTATTATTAAGAGCCATTGTATTACCGTTAAGCTTTCCACATAAATAAATAGTGTTGGATAAAATTGCATTAGTAAATAAAATGTGGTGAGCGAACGCTTGAAAACTTACGTGTACAAAATTATTGACGTAACAGAGATAGGTAGATACACGATAGTTATTTAACGTTTTCATATTCAAACAAAAAATGCAATTGAACCAATGACTTTATATGTATAGTATGTTACCTATACGCGGAAACAGACATGCAACCCAACTAGTGGTCAGGCGTACGAGCGAACTGGTATGTAAGCCAAGTAGAACTATAAAGTTACTTGCCCAATACGTTTTCCTATTCATTTGTGCATTGTATGAAGTGATTATATTAACAATGCGGCCTCGGCACCTGTGACGATTGAACATGTATTGTAGGTCTTGGCACCTCTCCAATATTCATATAAAAATGAGCGAAGCCGATGCACGCGCACGATTATTTTAAAATAAACAGACAATAAAACTTTAATATAGACGTTATTTGGCTGCAGTGACAGAAGCCCTCGTTTTAAATTAATAACCAGACCTTACCTTCCTCGGTTTTTGGATGACTTTAATTTGATTGGTACATATACATGGATATGGCAAAGCTCATTTTTTGAATTGCACTTAGACATGAAACACCCATTACTTATCAGCAGGTGTGTGGCCTTCGCTAGCCAGTGGCCGCTCGATGACGAATAGCAAAAAGGCGTGAAATCAGTAATTGTGATATATGCCTGAATACATATTATTTACGGAGTTAACCGAAAGTCTCGGGTGTATTCAACCTCGGTAAGGGCAAGGTCAGACGGAAACTTTTATGAATAAGCCATTGAGCCCTATCTATGCTCGGCACGACTGTTTTTCGATGCGAAGGCCAGACGAACTCTACCTTTAACACTGACAGAGTAATAACGCAATGAAACTAATGAAACTAGTTTATATTATCTGCAAAGCATACACTTAATTATTTTTTAATGATCCTGGTTTATTCGTTAAGTTATTAACCCAAACTAGATACGAATTGTTTGTTATGTACGTCGTGCTTCGTAGATATATTACTTCAAACAATGATATGTTACATTGTATTGGTGAAAATCCTCTGTCGTATTGCGACAGGCGCAATCTTAATTTTAAGTGCATCAGCAGTTATGTTTATGTGTGTAGAGCTATCAAATACATTATTTTTTTTGTAACACCTTCGCTAGTGAGTAACATAATATACCCGATAATTATTTAGATATTTTAATGTTCAGACACGTAGAATTCACTTATCGGTACAATAAAACTGGTATATTGAAAACAAATGTAGGATGAGGGATATCATTGTTGATAGATATTTGTCTGTTCGTAGCTTTGGCGACACATGATGTAAAATGTAATGCCTTCTTATGCCGTCAAGAATTACACTCAATAGTCTAATTCAATTGGAAAATATGCGAATTAAAATAATTCTAAAAAATAAATATTATTAGCTAAAACTGTGAAGGAAAATATATACCTATACACCTTCAGAGTACTCTGTAACATTCTCTAAGGTCATCTGCCAGCCAGCATTCTTCGGTGCGGTACACCAAGACATTAAGCATTCTAATTATGAGAACCTGTGTCCGATAGTGGAACGATAAAAGAGTTAATGACTATGTAATGAAGGATAAAACGCACTAAGAGTTAATCAGTGCCGAAGCCGCGGATGACATGTTAATTATTTAATGTGATTGCAAGTTAAGTAATTTATGCACCATTAATTACAAAGGTCAATGAAGCCGTCAATTAATGAAGCTGCAAATAAGCTAAAATGTTACAATTATTAGGAACTATAAAATAAGAGTATATATAAATATACAATATACGAAAATACAGAAATAGAGTGTAAATACCTACGTATTTTATTTCATGTATAAAATGTTATTTTATAGTTTTACAATTCAAACGCAATGTCATGGCATCAGTAACAACATAAATAATACAGAAATCATTAGAATGTTACATACGAACTTTCTTTTATTATTGTGTCTCAGGCAATAAATCAATTATTCGCTAGTTAAATAATCAAAAGTTATTGTGTCCGCTAATTGCGATGCACCGGTCGGGCATTTTTGCAACTTCCCGCTTAACTTTAACCTTTCCTACAATACTAACCTCGTCCGTCCACAAACATTGGCGTACCGTGCACTAACTCGTAACACACCATGAGGTAAATCCACAACACAATGCTATGTCAACACACATTTTGTTTTGCAAATATTGGCCCAAGCTATTGGCTAAAACGTCGGCAAACAATCATACAAAAGAAACACTCCGTACGTGCGACCGGGAACACGCTATGGGTTGAACTGGCGTTTTGTGCGTCGTCCACTCCTTCCAATTTACATCGACTATTGAATTATACATAGAGCACATACCCGTAATTTAAATTCATTAAGAAAATGGTAAGTAATAAAATGTTTTGATAAGGCACATAATAAATTCAGTAAAAATAATAAGAGATAGATTGAAGCCTCTACATAGTGTAAACGATATACATAATAGAGAGACAGGCGTTTAAGAACTTCAGAAATCTGCTACTAAATAGATGTACAAAAAGCAAGTGACCAATAAACATAAACTTATTTTTACGCAATATCGTTCTCACAAATTTATATTGCAATGATCCAATTTGAATATGTTTATGCATAGTTTAATATTTTCACTTTATTATTATTTTAATGTAAATAAATCAGTCAGTTATCGCTTTTCATTAACTCTTCTATCTCCGTCTTAACTTGCAGTCCTTGCACAAACACTCTAATTGTCTTAAAGTGACATATGATTAACTCGGCCGGTGTCAGTGGCGTTCAGAAAAGACTCTGGTTTTGATTACCGGTTCAAACCAGTTTTAAATATTTCACTTACCATATGTACCTACCGTCGTATATAAATAAACTGATTTATATTTAAAGTAACTGTTACATGATCTTCATTGAAAAGGAATTGCTTAACGGAATATCAAACCTTATGCTTTATTAACTAGATATATGAAAACTTATTAAAATCTTCTTGGCATTTTATGTTAAAAAAAGCAGAACAAATATTACTATAAAAATAACTTAATTCCGAAATTACGTTTTACTAATAAACTTTATGGATTGTTTATAAACTTTAAATTAAAAAATATTGTTACACTCTATACTGCACCAACAATTTGAGTAATTAATATATTAATTCGTAATATTCCCAACAGGCTTCAAAATAGAACAATTAAAACCCGTTTAATTAACCCGTTAAAGAGGAATTAAGCTTAAATAAATACTGCAAAAAAAAACGATTTACATTATTTTTCCCGTTGAAATCGTACAGTTCAACGTACTGTATAGAAAGTGGAGGAGCAAGACAAGAACCACCTGACTGCTACACTTGATTAGGCGACGTCTCCTGAAATAGTCGAAGTCGTTAATACACAAATTGATTTCTAAGTATCATGTACTATCGACAAATTTACCAATCAATAGCGCTCTCGCTGTTTAAACATTCATTGCGCAAAGCCTCCGTATATGTATTTAGTTAGCGCGTTGTTTGACTAGTTTCGGAGTCTATTTAATTTTTGCACATAATGTGATAAATATCTTTAACTAATTCTTAGAAGTACCAAGGTTGATCTTGTGCCTACAGGTGCATTGAATATAAATATTGATTTATTATTGCAGTTTATAGTCAAATTTAGATAACGTACATCTACTTTTAAACTCTGAGAGAAGACTTGTAAAACTGGACACCATTTTTGTACAAGCGTCGCTACAAAGACTAGTGAGCCAGCTGGACTCTTTAAAAACTGTCATTTACAAAAAAAAATGAAAATAAAATAATTTCTAAGACGTATGGAAATATTTCTTTAATTTATAAATAGAATATTCAATGAGTACAATGAGTTATAAAAAACATTAAAATTATGATTAGAGGCCTAAGCAAGGGAAACGATCATTTCTAATATAAATTCGGGATTGTTAAATTAGCCACAATACGTTGTCTTTGAAATGCCATGTAACTGGCATTAAAATGGATCGATAATTTATTTCATTCTGCAGCAGTTGCTGGAAAAGGAAACTACACATTAAGTAACCGGAAGCAATTTTAACAGGACGGGTCCTTTAATAGATGTCATCGAACGTTGTTGCCGAACGTTCCACTATTGAACTCGCTGGCCTATTGTTGAACCCGAAACCTTGGCGTGATAGCGTGCACTTTTACTTCGCCCCTGGCACAACAACATAAAAACTTGAGCCACGCTAGTTTATTTTGTAATAAATTTTCACTTAATCAAATTTGATATCTTGTTGACCTTTCAAAAATTACTTAACATATCTCAATTTAAAGAAACGGATTGAAGTGTGCGTTCATTCTTCTACTGTTTGTAACTGAAAAAACAGCTAAATAATAAAATTAATTACGAAAAATGTTCCGCGTGGACTATTTATTACGCACCTCGTTAGAAAGGCTAGCCTAAAAGCCGAGTAATGAAAAAGTGACGATACCTATCATTACCGCGTTATGCTCAATCTGCGATTTAGAACAAATTCTTCCGCTTTCTAACAACTCTTGTTCGTATCAAATGAGTCAAAAGTGTAACTTCTTTGGTTAAGCTTAGTGTCAAGTGAGCTT
>DWDX01004527.1:0-11580 GCA_018245675.1 Agara michaeli | reverse complement strand
CAACCCGGGATTTGAACCCAGGACCTCCCGATCGGCAGTCGCGCTAGCAACCGCCCGACCAACGAGGCAGTCAAATGACAATGACAAAATTATACAATTACACATCTCGATAATAATGTAAAATTGAATTACCGTTGAGACTTTCTCTCCTCATCAACAGCAACAACTAGATGTGTTAAATCATTTGTGTACTTGTCAACAAAAGTCCAATTTTTTAGAGCACATAAAAGTTTTACATTACTTATTTCCAGAGGTGTTAAACATGAGCCAGCTAAACAATATTTCAATTTTGTTAAATTAGGATTCCTTGTTGTCAAAAGATTCTTGGTTAGTGAATTAGGAGAGTCTTCAAAGGCTTTGCTCATAAATTCTCTTTCCTGTGTAGTATTCGCTACTACAAACGAACTGGCGCATAAAGTTTGTTCAGGGTCCACGACAGAATTGTCCGTATTTCGTTTATCAAAGTTAAGAGATTTTCTTGCCAAGGGCGTTGATTTATGTTTGATTTGATCAACAAATTTCGTTATTGTAAGGGGAGTTTCCAATGTTGGCCTTGGCTTGGCTGCTTGCAAAACAGTTACATGTTTGCTTTTCCTTATTGTTTCGTCTGTGACATCTGACAAATCAATGACACTCAAAATATTTGGTGTGTTTGTGGATTTATTTTCAGCATTATCTAATTCAGGTCCCTTAACTGTATTAGAGTCATTTTTGAAAGTTGTTTCTGTCCTCAAATTTGTATTATTTTTTTGTTTTACTTTAAGGAGCGATGCACTTCTGCAAAAATCAAAGGTTACATTTAAATACCTTTCAATTTAGAGGTGTGCATCAACATACTCTAACACTGGTGGCACACTATTTAATTTTAGTTACAGATTATTTATGATATGTTTTAGCCACATGCAAAATATCAGGTAAATAATCCTACAAAGCTATATATGTTTTTTATTGTAACAGTATTATTTGTAACAGAAAGTCATTTACCATCACTATGCTACAAAATAGCTATTTAACATACCCTTATAGCACTAGAGGCCAACAACAGACTACGAAGCATTTATCACTTTCAACTCAACAAAGTAAAATACTTAGTTCTTCTGTTTAAATTCATATTTAAAATATTAACTTACTTTTGAGGAGTTTCTTCAACAATGCTTTCATCAGAATCATCTTTATTTTGTACAGGTGTGCTTAGATCTTCGTCTATTTGTACATTGTCAATAGATGTGTCATGGTGTGTTGAGATCGGTCGACTTATCCCACTCAAGTGTTGTTGAAGAAACTGTGATTGATTACAACTATTTTCTTGTTGGCTATTTTTGTCTTTGGCTAATATTGAGAATACATTTTCGCTTAAAATATGAATTGAATCACATAGATCAGGTGTTGCCTTACTCTCTAACGGTATCGCTATTTTATCTTCTATCATTTTATTGTTCTGTTTCTCTAATTGAGATTTTTTTACATCATCAGTCTGCTTTTCCAGTTTCTTCATATCTGCATCGATGTTGGCAAATACTTGACCCATTATTACATCATAATTAGTAGATTCACTGTCTTGATGAAAATTTTTTGTTTGACGTTCTTTTGATTGATTACTAATATTAGTAAATTTCTCATTGTCATTGTTAACTTCCTCAAATATTTTAATTTTTTTGGTGACTGGTAAATCACTTGGATTTGTATCTCTTGCTCTTTTATCAATAGTCCTCTTATTATTATTTTTTATTGTGAGCGTCAAAATTTCTGAAGGAGCATGATTTGAAGATTTCAACAACTGAATATTACCTTCCTTTACTGAATCACTATCAAATAAATCTAAATCGTTCAGTAAGCAATCATCTACCATATTATTTCCTGAAACTGGTTTAGTTGCTATTTTTTCATCACAGTTTGGAAAATTTTGCGTTTTTAGTGTATGCGCTTTTTCCATCTCTTTTGATAGTTCATTTTCAATACTTTCAGTTATTTCAAACGGAGCTGTTGCTGTTACGGTATCAGCTGACTCTGTATTTTTATTAGCAGGTAGTGTTTTTGCTATTGATATGTTTATATCACTAACAGAACACATATCCATGAGTTGTGATGTTTCATGTTTATTGTTTTGTACATTTATTGTTACATTATTATTACAGTTTATTTCTTTAATAGGGGAACATGCAGCATTCTTTTTACTATTCGACAGCAATTTAACTGGAGACGTCTGCATTTCTTTATCTGTATTAATTTTCATTTGTATATCCTTGTCATTCTTTTTTATGCAAATCTTTGCTAAAGTATTTCCTACTTTAATAGTAATTTCAATATCATCGATTTTTTTTGTTTCATTATCTGTATTTACTGTTATAGAATGTGGATTATTGTTATTATGAATGTTAGCCCTTTTTTCAACTGTAGTAGCCTGCAATGCACCTTTCATGATAAAAGAAACTGGCGCTACATGATTCTTTTTATTTTTAAAGGGGTCAATTGCGTTGGGTCCGTCATTCTTTGAGAAATGTTTATTTTTATTTGCATCTTTTATGTCTTGATTTGTTGGGATTGGATGCGCTTCGCCAACTGGACTTTTTTGTAAAGCTGTATTGCTTCTGATTTTGCCTAAAACATCTTTGGACTCCTTATTTTCTACGATTGTGGATGCTGGTGGATTCTCAACATGAAATACAGGTTTATCGGTAGTGTTTACTGTAGGTACATTTTTATCATATGATTTTTGAGTTTTCTTACACATTTCAATTGATACATTTAATTTATTGTTGTGTCTTTTATTCAATTTGCTAAATTCTTTTTTTATCCGCTTAACATTTGCCCAATTTTCTTTATTGTATATTTTTGAACCAGCTTCACATGTAGAAACTTTTGTAATACTTTTGTCCACAGAAGTTAAATCAGAAAATGGAATTTTAGTGTCCAGCTTTTTTCTAACACTACGCCGAGGATTTTCTGTTGTGAAATCAAATTGATCAACTACAAACGGTTCTATATCCATGGGACCAACAGCATTTTCTTTATTATTTTTACATACTTCTTCTGGATTTGGCATCTCTTCAATTTTGTCCCAATCATCTTGCAAAATAGGTACATGAACTGTATCTTTAAGGGTAGTAGTTCTTGAAGTCTTTGAGTGGATTTCTATTTTGCTTGCAACTCCACTTGGATGACTATTCAAATCTTGGCAAGACTGCTGACTGGCTTGAGGAGCTGAGAATTGATTTTCTGAACTTTGCAACCAATCCTTAACATGTTTAATGGGATCAACTGATGATTCCTTTGTAACAGATTTATAAAGTAAATATTCATCCACTGAAATAGAAAATATGTTTATTAAAATTATTACAGTTTATATTATTACTATAATACTGATATTTTTTGTTCTTTATTATATTTCTGACTAAATTAAGAATTATTTTCTATTTTTTAGCTTGATGTGCTTTAAAGCATGTTTTTTAGTTTTTTTTAAACTATGTTTATTATTTCTATACTCACTATAATCATCATTATGTGACTATTGATATTACTTGTGTAAAATTGGTTTACATTATTTGTATTTTCAAATATTGTAATATTGCTATTGTGCATGCTCAGGAACACATCAATTGCATCAACAATCAAATTTATACACTACGATGCTCATATAATATTAACATCTGATGTTTGAAATACATAAGTACACACCCTCTTGAAGTATGAATGTCACAAAGCTAATGTAATACTCACATTTAATATTAAATACTTTTTCAAATTCTTCTACAAGTGTGTGAGTATGTTCTGTTTGATTTTGAAGGCGCAAATTCAACTTGAGACTTTTACCATCCACTGAAGCCCCACATGATATACATGTTTTTATGCCCAGCCAGCAACCATGGCACAATATGTGGCCACAACTAGCAGATGTTGGCACTATATAATACTTGCAACTGAAATAAATAAGAAACGTTTATTACAAAAATGTAATAAACAACGTTTTAACTTTATGTACGTTATATAAGCACTAAGAGTAATAAAATAAATTATATTACGTACTACGGTAAATAAAGAGTTTAGTAAAGGAATTAATAGATCAACATTTGAATTCACATACCATAGAATACATGTGACTAGGTCCACCTGTTGCGATATTAATCTTGATATGTTGTTTATATCTAATTCGTTTATAGACATTTTTATTATATTACAATTATATGATCAACTTATAATGTAAATAAGTTGGATTAGAAATAAAAAGGATTCGCGGCTTTTGTATAGATACACTATTTGACAGTTTGACATTGACATTATCAACATAGGATATATATACCACTTATCTATGATAGGATATATTTACATTTTATATATGATATTGGGTCGGATATACACCTGTCTGTATGTACCTGTCTACAGATAGAACTTTACTCTTATTATGACAAACTGGTATTTTACTCCGTATCTTGGTAAATTTTCATTTTTATTAAGTTGAATAAGATGAGAACATGATTATGAAAAAAATACTGAAATATAATGTATTTTTTTAAACAGGTAACCATGAGAACAGTTAAAAAAGTGTAAATCTCCACCATATAAACTACGTTAAAAATCATAAAATTAACCTATAATAAATTATTCGATCTCATGAGTTTGGTATTTACATTAATAGTAATCTCAACACATTCATTACCTATACTATTATTATTTTTTTCTACTGAAATTACAAGTTTCTTATTAAAAATTTAATTTTACATACTATATTTTTTTATTTTTTTATTTTTTTACATTATTTCCACAATGCCGAATGTCACATTTTGTTGTAACTGTAAATGCTGTCATCAAAGAGCTGTCACTCAAGAAATGGCGGTCTTTGTTGTATGAAATAGGAATAGTTTTTAACTTATATTCAAATTATAATATCGCAGAGAAATGCATATAAAGCAGGTAATAATGTTGTATAAAAATATTATGAATTGAACTAACGTACAATCATCTCGTGTACATTTTTATTGTAAAGGAGTGAATTCACGTAACAATGTTGTCTTCGTATGTAAATGCCATGTTGTTTACAGGTAATTATTCAGGGATTCAAAAGTTATCGGGAACAAATTGTGGTTGAACCGTTTGATAAACGGCACAATGTAGTCGTGGGGCGTAATGGATCAGGCAAGAGTAATTTCTTTCATGGTGAGTAACCGTAATAAATAACTGCAGCTTACAAACGATCTGCAAAGTTAACCAGTCTGGCCGCCGTCGGCATTTGGACGGGTAACACTAAGTTAGGCGTTAAGAAACGATCATAATAAACTATTAGATTGGTATTGTTAAAAAGAGTTAAATGTGCTAATAAATTGTATATTACAATGTCCATTATTTTGTTCTATTTCATTAATATCATTATTATAAATATAATTTTTAGCCATTCAGTTTGTGCTAAGTGATGAGTTCTCACATCTTCGGCCGGAGCAAAGGCTGGCTCTGTTACATGAGGGTACAGGACCCAGGGTGATTTCTGCTTTTGTGGAAATAATATTTGACAATTCTGATAATAGAATACCTGTAAGTATATTTTTGATTTTATGTATTTCTTATTCATGCTTGTGTATTAATATGAAACAAAAAAATTCCATGTGTGTTTTGATACATGATTGAAGGTAATTTTGCTTATAAACGAATTTGAGACTTTTATCAACTTTGTAAATTGTGCAAATGTAGACTAGTCTAAATTACATTTGTAGAAAGTAGTTTAAATGGCTTAAAAAAGGAATGATCGTCCCTTTTCACACCTCCTAATTGAAAGAGAAGCTCCTTATCCGATAATGTTCTAATATGAAATATGTCTATGTGTTATATAATTATACCACTTGCTACGGAAGGTGTAAATTAAAACTCAGTCGTAAGAAATTCTATTGGAAAAGTTCTATACATGTAATAGCATTATACAATATTACAATAAAGAACATAAGAAAATATTATTGAAACTTCTTGGATAGATGTTTAGTTAAAACTATTGAAGCATACATGAAAGGGTTTTTATTTTTTTATTAGTATGTATTTGTAACCAGACTAGGTGTTTTAATACTGATAATTTGTAAACGGATACTGATCAGCTTAAGGTATTATGAATTGTTACAGATTGAGAAAGATGAAATCTTCTTACGTCGAGTTATTGGTTCTAAGAAAGATCAGTTTTTCCTTAACAAGAAAGTGGTGCCACGCTCAGAGGTTTTGAATCTTTTGGAGAGTGCTGGTCTATCAAATTCTAATCCCTACTATATTGTGAAACAGGGAAAGGTAAGTTGATTTATCTTGGTTAAATGCCTTTAAATGCTTAGTGTGATTCATAAGCGGTATGTGGAAATTTTAATAAAGATGCTAAATAGTTGTTTATAGGTCATACAAAGAGTATGAAGTCTATTGTTTGTCAGCAAAAAATCTGTCTATTGACTTTTATATTAGTATGGTCATCAATCAATAATTATATGAATAGTATTTTGAGATTATCTCATACACACTTCTCTGATCATACTTGAGGCAGAGCATGTGCATACATACATGTGTATTGGGAAAGATAGACACCGGCAGGGATTTCTATACCTTGACTGTCTGCACCTGAAACAAATTTGGTTGGTTCAGAGGGGACTAAACCACTACTAAACTGATTGATGGTAAACCAGATATATGTCTTGCTGTCCCATGGTAGAATGGTATTGGTGGCATAAGAATGTAGAGTTACTGTGCATACTCCAAAATTTCTCTGATATAAAATGTCCAGACAAGCAACTTGGCGCCAATATTTGAGGCTATAAAGTTTTGATGTCGTAATCATGTCATCTTCTCCTTTAAATAATACATAAAGTTCTATGTGATGACTACAACTATTTGTTCTGTGTCTAATAGTTATATAATCTGAAAAACAATGTTTAGAGATGTATGCAGTATAGATCATTCATGTAGCTGTAGTGTTTTTGAAGTATCAAATATGTAACAGAATTATAATATCACATGTGTGTTTTATTCCTAGATTAATCAAATGGCAATTGCACCAGATTCTCACAGATTGAAACTGCTCCGAGAAGTAGCTGGTACTAGAGTATATGATGAACGAAGAGAAGAGTCTGTCACAATTCTCAAAGAAACTGTTGGAAAGGTAAGTATGTTTGTAAACTGAATGTATGATATAAAAATATACTCCTACTGACGTTTATCTGATGTTTGGAATTAAATGTAAATATGGATATAAGATTACAATATGAGTTTATGAAATATATTAGCACCTACGAGTTAAACATTTTAGGTGTTGTAGACAGCAATTGAATCATTTCGATTCTGCTTTTCCTGTTACAAATAATTGATTGTGATAAATTAAAATTCAGCAGTGTTACTGTTATAATCACATATTGTCATTTAATTTGTATAATACAAATGTCTGTTTATAACTTGTTCTACAGGTGGAGAAAATTAATGAGTTTCTTCAAACCATTGAAGAAAGATTAAAAACTCTAGAAGAAGAGAAGGAGGAGTTAAAAGAGTATCAAAAATGGGACCGAGCTAGGAGAGTGCTAGAATTCATCATACATGATACTGAACACAGGGAGAACAAGAGGAAATTGGAGGAGGTAATGGCAGTGGCGGTACATAGGTTCTTGTGCATAAGCAGATATGTACAGTTTTCCAAACAGCATGAAGTCGATTCTCTGCTAGAAACATGTTAATGAGTTTCCTAGATTCTTATAACAGTGTAGGAAGAACCTTACGTTTATGAAATAGTTTTGTGTTTTTTCAGTTGGAAAAAATGCGTTCAAACAGTGGTAAAGAACAGCAACATTACGCTGACATGGTTAGGGAAGCTCAAGATCACGTAAGAGAAGCTAATAGGTAAAGAATTGGTTGATTTTAAGTAATAGTTGGGGTATCAATGAAGGTTTTTCTGAGTGTTGTAAACTATCCTCATGTAAATTTTGCTAAATATAAGATAACATCTCTAACGTCCTCTGCATTTGCTTGCATTCCCTCTGGAATCAGTTAAGCACAGCGTAGCGTATAACTCATTCTCAAATTTGGACAACTTAGAGAATACTTCAACCTCCAACTTGCTTCAGTGTTATTTATTGGAAATATAGGTTTATAGTAAATTTCTTACTTTAATTGCACCAAATTATTATGTATCTTTGGATCCCCTCATTGGTAAGTTTCATACTGTGTTTTTTTTTAAGAAAACTGAAAGAAGCAAGGAAAGACGTGGCAGCCGCTCGAGAAGAGAAAGATATACTGTCTACGGAACAACAGCAGTTGCTCAGAGAGAAAACTAAACTTGAATTAGCAATAAAGGATTTGACTGACGATGTTGATGGGGACAATAAATCAAAGGTGATTATTACATTTAGTGTAGGAATTGATGGATTGGTTCAAGGTGAATGACCCTGAGTACTAAGTAGTGGATTATTATCAGCTGAATTTCCACCCAGCACAAATATTTGTCTAATAAGTGTGACTGTACCTTTTATGTTTGGGTGTACATTTATCTACATTATATATAAACATCTATTTAGTATTTGTATACAATTTAGTATTTTTGTCATGTTTCTGGTCACTATAGCACGACATATGCATATTTTAAACTTGAAACATTAATTGTTCCAGTAAATTACAATAGGAACAATGGAAAGCAATTAATTAGATATAGATATAAGAAATAAATAGAAATAGGAATAAGTAAATGTTAAATGATTTCATTTTATATTTGATAAACGCAGGAGCGAGCTGAAGCAGAATTAGAGCGTCTTCGCCAACAAATATCCGAGAAGGAAAGAGAACTGGAGGAGTTGAAACCGAGATATGAAGAAATGAAGGGCAAAGAAGAGGAGTGTACACGGGCTCTAGCGTTGAATCAACAGAAAAGACAGGAGTTGTATGCGAAACAGGGCAGGGGGACTCAGTTCACGTCGAAACAAGACCGGGATAGATGGATTGAAAAAGAACTGAAGTAAGAATGTCCTTTTAAACCCTACTTGAATTGTTAAATATTATTAATTCTTGATCTAAATATATATAATAGTAACAATTATATGTTATCATCATTGCTTTCATATTCAGTCTGCCTAAATGTGTTGCGCTGTTGAAAAGGCTTGTTTATTTCGTCCATTCCTTTTGTCTAGCTGTTGTTAATGACTCATTTATGTTAATATCGCTTTTTCTTGTGGGTCACTTCACGACTCCTTTCTGGCAAAACAACCTGTTTCATTACTGAGCACCCGTGATTTCAGATCACTAAACAAGCAGATCAAGGACAAGAAGGACCACGAGAACAAACTCCGTGACGACTTGCGCCGCGATGCTGCAAAATTGACGGAATTGGAGAAGAGAATAGAAGAAACTACCAAGGAGATGGAGAGACAGAGAGTAGCTATAGATGAACATAACAAACAGTACTATGAATGCAAAAAGAAGAAGGATCAGGAACAAAGTGCTCGCAAGTGAGTACACAGGGCTGAATGTATAGTACGGCGAGATGTATCAATCATAAATTTGAAATAATTTCTGGGATTTTGAATATATACTATGAAAGGATAGTTGGAATTAGTAGTCCAATCATCGTGAGGACATCTGTAACTGTTTATTAACTGTCAACATATGAAGTTGCTACTATTGTATGCCTCCTCTAATTGCAAGATTTCCGACTCCTTTTATTACTTTTCACAACCATCAGATTTTTCTACATTCAATAATCTGTATTCTATTTTTAGTGAACTGTGGCGGAAGGAAACCTCATTGACCCAGAACTTGTCCTCATTGAAAGAGGACTTGGCAAAAGCAGACCAAGCGTTGCGTTCAATGGCCGGCAAGGTGACATAATAATTTTTCTTTTATCAGTTTTGAATGGCTTTTGGCTATTCTGTCTTGAAAATGTAACTTTTTGGCATTGTTGGCTTAGCACATAAAATAACGAGTAATTTTTTTTTAAATAATATGAGTATAGTGTATTTAAATAATCATGTCATACTCGTATCATATGATTTACTATGTGACTGTTATTTAAAATATCATATTGCTATTAAAAGCCAAATCAAACCTTAATGACTCACATAATTTTATTTAAAATAGTAATAATAGAGTGTTTACTTATGTCCCCATTTTCTTTTTGTTTTACTCATCTGTCACCATACTTGTGTTATATTAAAAGTTTAATTATTAACGTTGTTTGTTTTTATTAAAGCCGATTCTAAACGGTCGTGATAGTGTACGGAAGGTACTAGAAACATTCCAGGAGAGAGGAGGTGAATGGGCAAAAATAGCCACTCAGTATTATGGGCCCGTAATCGAGAATTTTACATGCGACAAAACTATTTACACTGCTGTTGAGGTACGGTATCTAACTTAATATTGTATTTTATGCTAAAATATATTTCTATCTCCCAGTAGAAAAAGTAGTTGTTTTATATTTATACTGATATCATACATAATGTAATGGTTACTATTTTACATTTCGGTACATTAACAGCTGAAATGCTCAATCAAGTCAATCAATCTTTACAGAATAAATGAACTATTTTCAAAAGAAGATAGTTCTCAGGGTGGAACTGAGGTCATTAGTATATAGAATGTTCTAAGAAAATCGAATTTAAAGTGAATTGTTTAAGAGTATGATATTATAAAACCAATTTTAATCACAAATAAGAAAGCAATTCTTCCCTTAAGTCAATCTATATTTTATTATAATGAAGGCCATTTGTGGCTGTTTTTTATTATATTATATATTTCTATAAATCTACAGGTAACAGCCGGCAACAGACTATTCCATCATATAGTAGAGTCTGATACAGTGGGCACTAAGATTTTGAAGGAAATGAATCGACAGAGCCTCCCCGGTGAGGTTACCTTCATGCCACTCAACAGGCTACAAGTCAGGGATATGGTTTACCCTAATGACAATGTATGTTTAACTTTGGTATTAAAAAATGTATTGAAATTAATACAATTTAGTCTTAAATTACAATTCAGTTTACTTAAGAAAATTAAAGGATGGTAGATATTTATACATGTCATAATTATTATTGGTACATTTTCCTGAGTATTTGCATATTAGCCCATAAATGTCGAGGTGGTTAGGATTAAACAATCATTGATTCATTTTGTCACCTATCTACATTGGAGTTTTTGGCATACGCTGCAAGCTGATTATCATTGCTGAGGGGAGAAAAGGTTCTATGAGAAATGGATAAGGATTTATTAATAGGACACAAATATGAATTAAACTCGGCATATTATTGTGTCATAGAAAAATCTTTAAGTATGCAATGGTAAATTTACTTTGACAGAACGCTATCGCCATGGTTCAGAAGTTGAAATATGATCCGAAATATGCCAAAGCAATGAAATACATATTTGGTAAGACACTCATATGCAGAAACCTCGAGTGTGCCACAGAGCTTGGCAAGCAGTTCCAGTTGGACTGTGTGACTTTGGAGGGTGATCAGGTAAATATCAATGTTTTAGAATAATGTAGTTTTGAAAGCTCTTAAGGCTCTGACAAAACTGTTCTGCATGAAGAAGACCATAAGACCATCGCCCCCTTTGCGTTCATCACAAAAGGTGATGGCCGTCGGGGCTATACGC
>DWDX01004526.1:0-11580 GCA_018245675.1 Agara michaeli | reverse complement strand
TAACTGGTGAAATGTGGGGGTGTACTACACTCTTCTGCCTACCCCTTAGGGGATTACAGGCGTGATGTTACGTTATTAACAGGCTCGTCAAAACGCTCTCGGTAGTATATCGTCTGCAAACTCGCGGTGAGACAATCGAACAACAGAAAAGCCGCCCCAGAAATCACAAAGACGAAAGCCCACTAATTATATTTTTCGTTCTCCCGACAACGGAACAACGCAGCGACCGAAATCTCATTATTACGAGAGGATTGTATTTCGGCCCCGTTTCCATTACATTCTGTTAGATTTCGTCAGGGCTGGCCCTAGCCGGACTCGTACGTATTCAATACCTCAATCGACGCGCACAACATTTAATAACAACAGTCTCTACTTTCAGTGACATATGGATTCTTAAAACGAATTTAAAAGGAACATTGCCGAAGGTTTGCAATCCATATTTGGCAAGCATACCTCGCGGAAGCGAATACGATTGTTGTCGGAATAAGAAATTACACATACGAAAACTGTGAACAAAAGAACGTTACAAAACATTCAATGTAAACATGCACTGGTATGGCTTATACGAGCAAGTGCTTACATTTAATTTGTGTGTTTAAATTTTCACAATTCAATAATTTGATCTGAACCGAAAAGTTTAATACACTCTAAATGGCTATTTGGGGGCAAAAGCACAATGGATTTATGTGCGCTGGAATAACTTTGCGCTAAGATGTTACCACAGTTTGACAGCTGTTAGTATTAAGTAGACAGACATCTTACGTCGCGGCTTTATGGCGAGCGGCGCAGGATTTACGGGTCTCGAGTCCCTCTTACCCGATTTAGTCCTCAAAAGGTCACGGCACCCAATTATTGTTTATGAGTACTAGGGCTCCTTCTCGTTATGAGGGCACGCTTTGCCCCATGTAGGGAACGACTACAGTGACACTCAGAATCAAGTCGATGTGGAGGAGTATCGTGACATTATTAATTTATCAGTAATAACAGCGAAGAATTGTAGGATTTTAATAGCATAACACTTCTACTTCATGTTGTTTTCTATTAAAGTGACAATACTAGTCACGAATGGTGTATTATTAACAAATGCTCGTTAAAGATTTACCGGTAATCACACCCCAAACACTCAATATACATATAATGTGTATCTTTATTTATTTAAGCTAAATTAGGTAAAGTAAAACCTACCGTAAAAGCATAAATATTAATTCACCTATGAAAACAACTGAGAAACACAATTTCACCAATCTTCTCATCCTTCAAAAGTTGATCTAGTTTATCTAGGTATTTGGTAGGGCCGGCCCTGGTTATTTAGAGATGTATATTACATTTCAGATTACTAAAAGCTCTGAGGAGCTTTTCGCTTTAGTTAGATGAGCGAGTCTCCGTCTAGTTGCTATTTTAGATTTGTATAATGACAAATCTATGTTAAGTTTATTTTTACAACCTTTTCAGAGTCACAGGTCGGGTTATCCAGAGGCTACTAACAATGGTGCTTCACTCATATCACTTCTTGTTGTTATTACGTATACATTTAACGTAACAAACAGACAGCAGACAGACGGGCCACGTGGCTACGGGCTATGTGGTCACCGTCGCCTATTGACTTGTGCAACATCAGAGGAGTGGCCAAAGCGATTTGAAAGGAAAGCTCTTTTCACGGCTTTGTTAAATGCAAATTATTGTTAGAATCTATCACAACTTCATCTGTAATGAATATACCAACTATTGCACAAATATTCGTGTTATAATTTAATTTTTAGTCAAACAATTGTCAGGTAAATGTAAATTTATTGACACGAAACATAATGAAATTATGAAATTCAATAATGCAGCGTAAAACAGTGACCGGTTTATGAAATGAGTAGTTAATTTGGCCAACATATTATTTGTGGAAACGGACGTTTATAACAGCACCGCAATAAGCACGCAAAAACGGTTTGAAAGTAAATAAACTTTATTGTATTCCATTTTAATTATGGAATGGAATGAATTGGAATCATGGAATTAATGAGAGATCTGTTCCGAAATTGTATTGTATATTTATGAAAGACAACATATGGAATTATCGCTGGCGGATACTTTCAAAGCTCAAGCAGAAACTTATTTTATTAACATTGTTTCCCGTGTCTGTGACTTTATATGACCATCATATTATATAACTTTGTAATTGAAAAATTAGAAAGATTTATATTTAATTAAAGGAACAATCGGAGAAAAGCTCCACTGCTATAGACTTAAACTAATTGCGTTACACTTTAATGTTGTGATTATTCACAAATTGTTTGCTGCGTCTTTATTTCTTTCTTTATTACTGTACTTTCTTCACTACTCCCCCATCTGGTACACGCGCCTTCACATAATTTACGATTAATATCAAAGTCTTGACAAAGAGTTGCCAATTTTATATCGCCGTATTAAATACTAATTAAAAAATCTTTCCATGAGCGAAAAAGTGACTGATTTAGTATAATAGCCGTAAGAAGTTATCAGAACGGTATTCACTGAAAATCCGTAGTCTCTGCTTATCCATATAGACAATAAGCGTGACTGTATAATTATAATTGTATTAAAGACATTGAAATCTGTTTACCTCTACAATTGACTACCACTCAGTTCAGTGGTTTCAGAATGCAACTGTTGAATCACAACTTGTAGTGTCGAAATGTGTAATTATTTATGTAAGTGTATAGAATTGTATATGTTGGTTCTTTATCAGCAGTATAGTTATTATCACGCAAGGCTGTGCTTAGTTTGAAATTAGATGGCCGTGTAAGAAATTATAAGTTTGGATACAGCCTACGCCAGTACGGCATTCAAATCCTGCCACGCTTCTCTGACCACGCTGAGCTATGTACATTACAAAAACCAACAGATCTCAGAGTTTACCAGAACGTTCTTGAAAGTTAGTGAAGTTTTCTATGTACACTCCACCAAAATGTTCTTAAGCCTTTTTATTATGAGAGGAGACACGTGTCTAACAATGGAACAAAAAATAGCTCATGACACATACATACATGTGTAATCACGTGTCCCCATGTTGCTTTATTAACATATTTAGCTAATTTACACTTACCATACCAGCCTGTATATCTTCGTCGGTTCAAAATGTTTTTATTAAATGAGTCGAGACACAAATCTAAAATTAGATATTTTTCTTATTGATTTTTCGCGGAATTCTATTAAGCATTGTCTACATCCCACGCGGGCTTTGGATACCTGAAATAGCTTTTAGTGGGAAATTTACTATTCTTTGTGAAGTTATTCCGTTGAAATTATTTTAATGTTGGAAAAGTCATAACAAGATCTTTGTGCTCGTTGCTTGGAAGAAACCGTTTGTAAGCGATAACAACCCCAAATTGTCTTGTTGTGTCCCTGTTTTTAGCCTAATTTTTAAAACGGCGAGGTTTTTAAGGTTACCAAGAGTAGATGTCTCTAATAGACGGGCCTGTACGACGATTATAATACAAGTAGCAGCCAGCAAAGGACTTAATCAGAACTGAACTATAAAATTTTAAGGCTGTAATAAATAGAGCCTTGTACAGACACATAGGGTGTGTTTGTTAATCGAAGTCTAAAATTTTAGAGCGTTAGGTATATACATACATATTATGTAATTGATTGTCGCTTTGATACCCTCATTAGACCGAATAACGTGTAGAGGCTGTAAGAAATTCTCGCACCCCGTTATAAATAACTCTAGATTAAAACAATTCGTATTCAAGGCGTATCTACACGGATTTATTTCGGTCGTTAAAGAGGAATGTGAAAATCTTAGTGCTACTCCGAGGAACATAGACTCAGTGGTGTTCTGCATATTAAATGTCATACTTTCGCTGACTGTACTAGGATTTTTATAGTGTTAAGTAATAATCAATAGTATAATAAAACCTTCACCTTCGAAACCTTCGAAATTCACACCCAGTCATTTAATCCTGAATGAAGCAGATACTGCACTAAGTTGATCAAGTTTAAGGTAAAACCATCTACCACTAAATTTGACAGGACGTTAAAGTTTTAATACAACTAGTTATCGAAATTCAACTATAATCAATATTGTAAACTTGAAAAAGATTGTTTTTATAAAATAAAAGTTTTATAAAAAGCTATGTTAACAAAACTAACGCTCGTTAAAAGGAACGGAACCAAAAAATCGCACGATCAACAGAGGAGAAAACGTTACTGAAATATTTTGTCTTTGCTTATTTATAAATGGAAAGTTTGATAAATAAATAAATGAATTAATAATTATTTATTATTGCTTTGCCATTTATTAGAATTAACACAATAAGAACAATAGGAGATACTAACAAAAATAAAGCTTTCATGTTTTTATTCTTGTTACTTGTTAACATTTTAGCTATTATAACTGGGCTATTTTATAACTTCGAATAAACTTTATTTATTCTTTCTTTTTTCCTCTTTCTTATATTTAATTCAGGTAACATAGTGTGTTTAGAGTATTACGATTTTATCAAACAAGGTCGATAATAAAAAAAATATATTTTCTGCGCAAAGTTTGATAGAACCTTGAAATTTTTCAAATCAGAGGTGAAACAGCAATGTTCCGACAAATAGAATTTATATTCCTCTAACTTCATTGACGCTCGTCTGCTGACTTATGAACAACCTACTCACTCATTCGACGGGCTATTTACTGTGAAAAAACCGTCTCCCTCCCTCAATTTTTTCCTCCATCGCATGTCAATATCAGCCCGCTGTCATCTAGTTACAAATTGAGTTCTATAACTATTACATGATACCTACGTTTAGAGACAGCCCGGTGAAACGTTCTAATTATTCCCATGCCTTTTAACGTTTAAATAGTGCTTCGTTTTGTAATAATCTTTTCTAGAGAGGACTTGATTGATCGATTTTTGAAATGTCTAAAATATCAAATTGAATTTTAGCCGGAATTTTATTGTCTTGCCTTGAATAATTTAAACTTTTTCACGTTATGTTGACTGATTCGTAAAATTTGAATGTAATGAATCAATGAAGTACAAAGTTCATTTTTAGATTTTTGTACGCTCGTTGCATCCAATACGAAAATGTAACATATTATATACCTACTATTAAATGCAACCAGAACTACGTACATAACGTGTAACTAGAAAAAAAATTAAAATATACATATTTACATACACAATATATCACTGACAGCAAAAATGCTTGAGGTCGGCACACAGATATTTGCTATAAGCGGTAATCGAACCCCCAACTCCCTGTAGCATACAGCGTCACTAACCACGAGACATACAGATCAATCCATTGAAAGATCTTTGTTATACGTAAATAAACCAGCTTCCATATATCACGACATAGAACACCTACATAGATTAACTATGACTATTACTTTATGTTGATGATCAAATTAAATAAGTATAATTATGAAAATATTGACTGACCTTGATTAAGGGCAAAGTTCTCTTGACAGAGTCGAATTATATACACACTTGTATACACATTCGAAATGAACAATAAAAAACTACAACAATTAATCGTATGGAAATACTTATTTACGTGAAAATTAAAAAATGCAATTCTATCATTATAACGATTTCAAAACGAACACCGCGCCACCAGCTCCGGCGGTGAGTGATAACTAATCAATAAATGATTTTACGGTATCTGGTCGTGGGATGGCCGTGTTTGGCACTTCTAGTGCACTCAAATATTCATAGCATGCGTTATTTCTCCGACGAGACTTCCGGCAAACGCTCAACTTGAATCACAATACGAAATGTCGCTCCGAAATTATCTTACGACAATCACGTATCTTGTCGTATTATTATTGTCGTATTTGCATTTCCTTTTCTCTCATCTACGGAAGGATGAGCGCGAGGATGGACTTCGAAGATTATGAGACGAATACCAGCTCCGGAATACCATACGATTTTGAATAACTGTATAACTGTGAAGAAACTAGACAATGCCATTGAAGTAAACTGTAGCCGGTAGAACTTGTTAGTCTCTGCCTACCCCTATACGAAATGGCGTGACTATATAATTATAGATTAATAACCAACTAGGTTGTTAGTGTGGGGCTTGCATCTGTTTGCATATTCATAGTCATTCATCCATCAATTTTCCACAAAAAGATTTTTTATATAAAAGTACATAAAAGATTTTACAGAATCGTTTTGATCGACCCACATTGTACAGCGAGTTGTAATTCAATTTGTTTTATTATTTATAAGGTACCTATCAATATAAGCTCTTACAAGATATCAGCTGACATTCGTCGGCTTTGGAGGACGCTTCGGTTAAATTGCACCGGAAAACAAATACTCGGAAAAAACTACTCGCAACTCTGTTATGGTAGGAGAGAAACATCAGTCGAATTACAGTATGTCTTAAGTGGGATAACGACCTTACATTACTGGCCTCTAAGTTTGGTCTAGTCACGAATTATTGCGAAATAACATTAACTTAATTTGGTAAGATGGATTACCTTGAATCCACGTATACAATTAACTCATACTAAACCTATCCACCAAACTATTACATCATGTACATATACACACTATGAGTCCCACCGAGTCACAAGAACGGGGGCGAGAAAAAAAAACTACTTTATTTCACTCGGTGGTCTACACGCTTCAAGATTGTCAGGACAGATTGATTTTATTTAAAAAAAAATTCGGTGAAATTAATAGCATACGAGCAGGTAGCACTCTGCAGTGGGCGCTGACACCTAGAGACACGACATAACCGACGTCCATTCGGGACAAACCCATAAATATTATCTTAACAACTGCTTCACGTACACCGTTGTAAACACACGGGATGATATCCGGAGTGGAGCCCGACAAGGACACAGATTGGAGGACTCCGGAGCATTCAACATGGAGATACCGGAGTTATACGGAGATACCGGAGGAAGGCCACGAGAGGATTTTAGTGCGTAAAACTCCTGTATAACTCGGTGCCTCTCCTAAGACAAGGCCGCGGTTTCCCGGAAGTTTGGTCTAAAAAGGGTTGCAACCATTAAATACACGTAATATGTATAATTATAAATTCGTTTATTGGTAGTGAAACAAAACGTACTGTTTCATACGCATTATCTGAGTAATTTAACATTAAAATACTTAGTACATTTGATTCACAATTACACAAGAATTTGAATATTTTAGGAGATATAAGTACAGATGAATGTAAACCTTAAACCTTATTAAAAATAACTTGTCCTGTTGAAGTTCCCAATGAGTCCCTTGTTTTCGATACTCATGGCGCTTTCAAGGCTCTGCTATTAGCGGCTTGTGTCGTGTCTGTGACACGCTCAGAAAGAACTAATGAGGGTGAAGGAACTACGTTTTGAACGTGTGAAACACTCCCACAAACCACAACTACTTTACAATAGACCCTTACGAAATTCTTACTGAAAATAACTATACTTTGGACATAAACGTAGGCTCGTGTAGGCTTGTAAGATATAGAATTGTCTTTGTTATACTAACAATTTTATATACCTAACATACAGTCTCTTCATAAGACTTTGGTCCATGTATCCCTTAGGTGTAGAGCTGCAGGAAAATAAAAAAAATATTAATACTTAAACTGTTATAGATAGAATAAAAAAACACATTTTTTAAATAAATACAATTTATCTCATGTTACCGCGCATATGATTAAAAATAAAACGCAAATTTATAAATAAGCAACGATTAACAAATTATGTAGATTGTTAAAGTTTTAATGGAGATATTTCGTTGCTAAAATTATGTCAAACTCTCAAAATAATACAGATGTCCGAAAATTACTGTTCCTAATATTTACTACGAGACATAGGTACATAACGTACCCCAATATTAAGGGTAGTAAAATGTTCCCTCACATAAAACCTACTTGACTGAAAATTTAATAACAAACTTTAGTGTTGCTGAGGTATATGCTTAATGGTTAAATATATTAATGTAATTCGATTAAATTTCACTGCGGTGACCCAGCAAATATGTATAAGCCGCAGTGACAGGCCAGTGGCTTTAAATTCAGTCTCCCACTCCGGGGTTAGGGTTCAAATCCAGGCATGTTACGTGCGTATTATAACTTGAAATTCAAATATCACTCGCTAAGGAATATAACCAAGGGCCAAAAACTAATAGTGTTAACCGGTGCCTCCTAACTACATATATTACTGTCTCGAATAGTCCTATTCCTGCAGAGGTCTGCAGGTATTCGAGACCGGTAGCAGATGACCACATCCAGCAGCGCCTGTGACTGCTATATGCGCTTGCTCTTCGCAAAAAATTTAACAGTTGTCAACTGGTACACTCACCCTACCGATTCCCAAAAGGCATGCAATCAACAATGAGCACTATGTATTGGTGCCAATTACTCGCAGATCCGTGCATAATCATCACATGTTGACCGACTCTCATCGCGGCTCCATTCCACCTCATGTCACGAGCGAGGTGAATGAATGAGTCAGCCTCACCTATCAATAGACACACGAGCTACTCTTGAAATGGGATGTGTCACCGTTTCTTTCTTTGTCCTATCAAATGTCATTGGATGTCGATGAAAGCGACTACGTGTATTTCTGTGCCGAAGATCTGATGGAGCGGTTCAAAACGAATCCGAACGCACTCACTGACAAGTACATACTAACTGGACTAATATTAATAACAGTACATTGTCTTGCTTCGTGTTAGAGAGACTGACTGCAAAACCGGATGTCGTCTGTTCGATTCCCAATCAGGACAAACGTTTGTGTGATGATATCATGCAGTTTTCATTTTGCTCATACCGTATGGGGGGATGTATTCTAAACCTGTTATGTAAATTCTCTTTTCACTTACAGGTCTGTTATGTGAGATCTTAAGAACAGATTAGTAGATACTACGTACATACAAAATTTCAAATGTGCCGAATGACTAAACAAATAAACATTTTTCTCGCTTCAAATCTGTCACAGCTCTTATTCTTTGTTAAAATCACGTACGCCCGCTTAGGATTTATGAGTCGTATTCGTCTCTAAACATTTTTCACTATTATTTTTTTGTAGTTCAGCCCACCAAACAGACACACGGGCCACCTAATTGGAAGTGGTAACCGTCGCCTATGGACACTTGCAACAACTGAGGAGTCGCCAGTGCGCTACCGCCATTGGAACGAGCTCATTATGCATCTTTCTTGAAGAGCCCCATGTCATAAGAGGTATGTAACACCCGTAGCGCGGTCTCAATTGCCCCACAAGATGGTTACAATGTATTGCGTACATACTAAGAATTCAGGTCGCAGGTTAATGTAGTGTGCTCCAAGAAACCTCAATTCGACTTATAAAGTTGCATATAATAGGGTTTATTTTTAAAACAACAGCAATTGCAGGAATCACGTTCGAGCGATACAAAGCGATAGAAAAATTCGCCAAAGGGATTGTGACCAGCAAAACATGCGGTAGATCAAACAGACAATCACTCGTGTAGCGCGTTAGGAATGTGGAGCGCGCAGTCGCGGGCCGGCCGCCAACTCGAGTGGACGTGTTGTCGCACTCCGATGCAGTTAATCACTATTGAAAATACATTTACGCGTTTTATTAAATGTAGTCACATTAATTGGTATGCAACATTAATTGCTATGCAACATACTTGATATATTACGACTGATTAACCTGTTAGTCTAGTGGAAATGCTTATCCGGAAAGGTCGTGGATTCGATTCCCAAGTAGAACAAATATTTGTGTCGTGATCATAAATATTTCTTTTTCTAATGTATGTATTTATAAATTAAATAAAATACCTAATTCTTTATCTATTCCTTAGGCATAGTTAAGACCTTATACAAAAGTTAATATTTTCTGTACCCTCCACCGACGATATATACATAAATTCATATATATTCATACAATCCCATTCCGATTCGATGTCGCTATTGGAAGTATTTCGGCTATTTTCAGACAAGCGTTAAGAAGTGACAGTTTGAAAGTGACAAAGTGAAATGTCGGAAAGTTTAATAGGCTTATGAAAGCTGTAAGCTCATTACGTTCGACCTTTGAATAAACTTTGGTTGGCACTAATGGTATTGTTATGAGGTTTTAGTTACGAGTTGTACTCAATACGCTTAATATAACTAGGAGAGGCTAGGTTCAAGGGTCTGCTATGAGAGAAGACCGGTGTTTAGCAATAGAGAAATATAGAGATTGAAAAAGAATTAATTCTATATAACAACATATACCGCACTTAAAACATAGCATTCCGTAGCCTTAACGGCCCTTCGGTTGGCTTTGAGATAAAAAAACAATCGACCATGCCATTATCCCTTGCGGCCCTTAAATAAGTTGATAAGGTAGGCAGGTAAAACAAGATATACATACACACACCACAGATTATATAGCTATGGGTGAAGTTTTTCATCCCCTTTATCTTTCGTTCAATGTGACGTTTCGAAGCCATGGTCAGCCACGCTTTCCAATTTTTTATTGGCAGCCTTAACATACCTTTAAAAGTATTGTAAATAACTATAAAGTATGCAGGTTTTGAACAATGTTTTCCTTGAGAATTGTAGCTAATGTAAAAACTTCAGAAGCATTCCCGTGTTCCGGAGGACACGCAAAGAAGTCGGTCCCATTTGTTATCATTAGGTACCATTGAACTTTATCGGCGTCGTTAAAGGGGGGAAAAAAAATCATCCAACACACGAGTTGTCCACTAGTCCGCTAATTTGCATTAAAAAAGAAATTAAGATCATTAATCGAGATTGAAATTGTCCTATCTCTCAAGTTGGATCAATTTACACACATGTGCGAATTGTCATTAGGATCTGTTCCGTAGTTTTTGAGTTCATCGATGACAAACACTGTAACACAGAAGATTTATATATATATAATATAAAGATTTATGAATGTACTTTTACAAAATGTACTAAAACTTGTTCGTAATGTTTGTCGGTATTAGTCAGTACACCATCTTGGTAGGTGTTAATAGGAAAATTTCCCAGGTATATTTGGACAAGCGACACGTAATCGAACCCGTGATTGATGTATCTACGCAACCAGAACACACGAAACGAAATCCAAGCCTAATAATTGATCTTCAGAACAACCAAACACGACAGAATCTGTATTATAAAAGTTATTTGCACTTGCAGTAGTCGGCCGTATTGGCATACTTTTGTATTTCAACAATACACCATCATTGCTAATTAATTTTCAGCCATTACTTTTCAGCTTGTTCTCTAAGTGACATTAATAACATTTGTTCAGTCTCTTCCTAATGTACTTAATATTCTTATCAAGGCCATTAATGGACTATTTCTCTAAAATCAAAAGCGCATGTTTGACTGATTATATTTTTGTTAACGTAACATCACGCCTGTAATCCCCTAAGGGGTAGGCAGAGGAGTGTAGTACACCCCCACAATTCAATATTTTTGTTAATTTTATATATTATGTTTGATGTATATATTTTTGTTAAATGCTATGTATATTCGACTCGTATTGAAATGGGTGGCCAATGTTCAGTTATTAGTGAACCTGACAGCTGAGTTGAGAGACGTGGGTTCGATTCTAGCCCGATCCAAACATAATCAGCCGTCTGGTCACCATCGTACAGACTGCTTCGTTTGGGATCTGGTGGCCGTGTC
>DWDX01004525.1:0-11580 GCA_018245675.1 Agara michaeli | reverse complement strand
GCCAACAGACAGTAGCCTTTCGCATATTGCTCTCTGGATATACCATTACCTTCGTTTAAAAAATGCATACCTGTACCTGAAAATAATGTGACATGTAATCCACCAGAACGTAAAATCTTAGTCTCGCAAATCATGGAATCCGCTATGGGAGATGGTGTCAATATTTTTTTGTAACCTCTTTCTTTCCTTAACATCATTCTTGTTCTATATGTTTGCAAAAAAACTTCAGTATTGATAATTTAGATTTATTTGTTGTCCTTGAGAAACTGCGTCTATACAAAATGATGATGAATGACGTATGTTAAAATAATAATTATATTCAGCATATCTTTTTGGTTACAGATGGTACGGGACACTTGCCCTGAACCGTGTGCGTGTGCGATGACCCACGTGGTGTCGGATCGTGAAGGTGCCATCATCCCTCTGATCACTGTGGATTGCGCTAACAAGCAGCTGGACAACCCACCAGCCTCTCTGCCGCCCAGTACTACCACCTTACGACTGGAGGGGAATAAGGTAACAACAAGGACAAATGCGCTCTCAATGGCAGCGTAATAGTCGTTAATCCATCCATGTACCTGGACTCTTGGACTAGTTGATTAATTTTTTAGGCCAGTGGTTAACGGCCCTCACGGCTGAACTGGGGATTTTTCGAAACAAACGATTTAAGCACATTTTGTGACTGGAAACTAGACACAACTTTTCACTTGACAACATGTGTACGTAACAATGTTCAGACAACGATGTAAAGATAAGTTGTGTAACGTTTTTCGTTGCAAATTATAAATAATTCTGTGGTCGCTCTCCGTGTTTGTTTAGGGTTATGTTTCAATCCCCCTCTTGCATCAATGACGTAGGTACTAAATTATGCACTAAGAGTCAAAATACCTACAGTGATTCATTTTCATAATATATACAAACTTGGTGATATTTCTTTTAAATCATGAGATATATTTACTTGTTCGGCAACAGTGAAAGCGTTTCTAGGCAACTCAGGCAGCAGCTTTGAACGAACGCCTTTTAAGAACGTTTTCACGTTAAAAAAATAGCTAACGCTTTTACTTGCCAATGGAATAAAGAGATAAAAGTAATACACATTTGGTTTTTTTTTAATACCATATAAGGTAGGTTATGTAAAATACTCATAAGGATTTGAAGCCATGTTTTTCGTAACAATATCCGATATAATTAAAATCCCCGGTGGACCACCTGTACCTTTCAATAATTCATTTCATTTCTACCGAAAAATTTTTATTCACTATAGCAGACAATGTCAAGGGACAGCAGCAAGAAATATAAAGAAACTTACTATTTTTTACAGTTATTATACATATGTATGATTACATTATTCATATGATACAAAAATAGTTGTGTTTAGCTTTCGAGTCCGAGAGTTCATCTTGACACACATAGACTTAAAATCTTCTCATTTACAAAACAAAAATGGTCGAAATCGAGTTCAAACAAAGTAATGTTGTGTAAGGGAATTTAATTGGAAATTACATAATGAAGATTCAATTAATGTAGCTACTGTTATTACTCTTATCTTATACATTTCGGTCAATTTAAAAAATGGATTTAACAGAACCTTCAGATTGAATATGGCAATTATTCAAATTGCATTTCCCGCAGAAAATTATCCATAATCTATACAAAGCGACTGTTTTTTTGTAATCGAAAGGTCTCGTTAAGGCAATACTATGTCGGAACATTGTATTGTGATTGAATGTGAATCTTTAAATGGAGCTTATTAAATAATTATATATTTTTATTTTTTGTCAAATTGTACACATTTATTAATTTATTTAATATGTACACATATATTTGTAAGATAACAGCAAACATTATAATATTGGTATAGTAAAGACAAATCTGAACATAATAACAGGAAAATTCTTTTTCTTTCTTAAAAATAAAATAAAATATAGAATTTTCCTTACAAAAACTTTTATTGTACTTCCTTTATAGGAGCTCCCACGGTTTTTTGGGGAGAGTTGTTGCGTACCCATGGAGATCCCTAAACGTCTCTTCATACATATGAATGGCCGCCGCACTCCCCCAAAAGGTGGAATATGATGAAAAGATTTTTCTTGTCTCTTAAAAAAAGTTTAATCATGCTACAAGCTCGAGAGGGTCTCTCGTGGATATTGTTCATGGCTTCGTCATCGGTACGCTGTAATCTCCTTAAGTGTGCACTGTGAATGTTATAAAAAATTAATTTTAATTGTACATTCAACAAATTCAAACCTAAAGTAATAGCCAAAAAACTTATATGTCGATCGAATATGGATGAATGTAGTATTCGAAACTATAAATTCAACCGTAATCGACAGTTACAAGAAATTCATTAATGCTTGTTAAATCCATTACCCTGTAACCCGGGATAGGCCGTAGGTTATTTGTAAATGTCACAAACAAAGGAGAGTTTCATAATAATAATAAGGGCGGTCTGCAATTAGTTTCGAGTTTCAAAGAGAATAGTCCATTTGTTCTGAGAGGCGTTGCGTACCTATAAATATGCTATGTAAAGGTCATATTGTAGTCAAGTACTCACAGATAGCTAGATATTATAAACATGTGCTTAAAGACTTTATTTTCATGAAAAGACTACCAGTCACTTACATGACAACTTATTTATACATACTAGGTAAATGAAATAATCGTTCGTATTATCTAATTACGGCAATATAAGAAAATCTAAACATACGTAATTATCAGTAATATAAAGTGTCAATTTCTTTCTAAATCTCCTAACACCTCTGTTATTTTTTTTTTATGACTGGGGCTATTTGGTTATGAAGTTGTGCCCCTACAAAAATAATAATTCCTCAGCTGGATACGGCACTTGACTGTTAACGAAAAAGCTTAAGATACCATAAGTGTACCATGTCGAGAACACTTCAATTTTACAAAATATTAAACAGAATTGTTATACAACGTAGGACAAGGAAAGAAATTGGTTTTGATAGTGTTACATTATTCTCATTATAGAAACGAAGGCGGTTTGTGTTGCATTCTTTCACTTGCTCCATTTCATTGTCAGTTACTAGAAAGCCTTGGTTCCCAAAGCCTTCTTCCCAATCGAGTCCAGTCGAAGCAGCATCTGTAACAACAAAACTAATAATATCCTTAGAGAAGCTAAGAGTTCGGTATAGTGAAATTGCAATCGAATCGAATCGAATCGTTTTTACAATGTGTTACCATGATAGAGGGGTTTTGGAGCACAATTGCGTAATGTCTTAGAATTGTAGAATCTTATTGAATCGTTACGGTTTTAAATTACTTTGCTTGTTGTTTTTGTTCCCACAAACATATCGAGTTCCACGAATACTGACGAGCGTTGCGTCAGCTTAGATTGGGAATTTCCGAAAAAGCATTTTTAATTAAACAAACGTTACTCGTATCACATTTCGTATTCATTACAACAACACGTTTGAAATTACAATTAAATGCTTACTAATTACGTATTTGCATATCTGTGATATCGTTTTTAGAGGATTTAGTCGGTGATATGCATTAACATTATAAATTGTAGTTTTAGTTGTAATTGTTCTAAGGCGGTGTTTTAGATAGTTGATTATAATTCTTTTTATTAATATTTCGAATGCTTTGAAACACACTGCGACAATGGACAATAGTTGTATCGAATGTTTTTAAATTAACACACACACTTGAGTTCCCAATAATGTTCTCTAAGACCTGACAGGTCTGCCAAAACATATTTGACCCAAAACGCAGACGGATGTCCAATAATATTGCTTTTAATGACAAACATCATGAAATTTTGCTAAATCTGTACAAAAACATGTATTTTGTGACAGCTTAGTACCTATATAAAAATTTAGTATACTTCATTAATATTATAAATGCAAAGATGTGTTTGTTTGTTTGTCTTTCTTTTGCTTTAAAACGGAGCAACTGAGCAATGTAATATTTGGTATGGAGATAGCTGAAGGGCTGGAGAATGACATAGGCTATTTTTTTCGTAGTAAAATATCTCATTTCCACCGAAAACACTTTTAATTAAATTTGCGCTATACATGTCATTACGGGTTCAATAACGATAATATGACGTGTGAACAAAACAAATTATTTTTACCAACGCTAACGGCTAGTATTTATACATTTATGATTTCATTGAGAAGTTAGGAGCGGTCGACAAAACTAAACAACGAAGTTACGTCAACAGGATGTGGTATTGGTCAAGACATAATTAAACCGTTATACCAAATTCAAATCCAAATTAAAATTGTTTTATTCATCATAAGGTACATACATACACTTAATCAAGGTCATGTTTTAGTACATACCGTCACGCCAGGTCCCTAAGGGGGTAGGCAGAAAGCACCGAGTGCCAAATATCTCTGTCCTTGCAAACCTGACGCGCTTCGTCTACATTCATCACTCTCTTCATGCATACATGCCGGTTTCGGTTACTCTTGACTCCTCTGTCATGTGTTAGTCATCTTAATTAATTCGGCTTTGTGTGCCCCTCGGGTATTTAACACGTGAAGAAAAATTTTAGAACCCATTTTAAGCGTATTACGCCTTATGAGATTGTGTGTGTTTACGATTATTATACCAGGAACAAAATTTAAAAAGTCCAATTTTACATTTGCAGATTACGACGATTAGAAGTATAGTACAGAATCCTCAGTACAAGAAGTTAATGCATTTGTATTTGGACAATAATAGTATACAGTCTGTGAAGGAGCTTGAAGCATCTGAGTGGTTCAGTACTTTTCGTGTACTGAGCCTTCGTGGGAATATGTTGAAGCAGGTGCGTAAAGAACATTGTTTGAATTTATTTTAGTCATCTAATCTTTCTGTACGTTTTATATACAGTAATATAACAAAATGTAAAGCCGGAAGTAACTGCAGATAAGTAAGATGAACTCTGTAGCTGATTTTTTTAATGTAGTCATTTAGTCGGCTTTATCTTATATACCTAACGATCTTTTTGCGAAAGAAGTTTTAATTGTGAGCGCGGGCGATATTTATGAAATAAATGTTCTAGAAAGTTGAATAAAGGAATTGATTATGAGTTATGAAAGTGTCGATATTTTTGTAGTAAATGATGTAATGAGCGTTAAGTGTAAAGCTTTATTGTATTAAAAAGACTGACAAGTCAAAGTTATAGTTTTTAAAAGGGATGATATAATGACAGAATTTTGGAACGAAAAGTAGAGCAAGTTGATTTACAAGTACCTGGGATTTACAAGTTATGATAGGCACCAAGATGAAGTTGAGAGGAGAGTGATGGCTGGGAATAAAGCGAATGGAGTGTTACACTCCTGGATGCCAAGCCGAAATGGGCCCAAATGGCCAGGCTGGCGGTGCAGAGAAGAGTATTGGGTCCATCAATAATGGTAGTGATTGTTGGATATGGCAGAAATGAAATAAAAGCTTAATTAGTTCAGTGGAAATGGAAGCTAAGCCCTAGCACAGGCCTAATAAGTTACACATAAATCGTACAAATAAACCTATTCCATTGAGGCAATATATAAAAACTGAAAACAAAGCAACACTTTTATGAATTATGGAGTACAAAGGGACTGACCCACGCAACTGGGGGTCTTATACTGTGTTCTTATGTAATGTGTCTATTTTTGTTTCTCAGTAGAACTTTCCATTGTTAATAATAACTAGTCCTCAAGTAATCTTGTTACGTCGTGTCTCACGAGCGTTAGCATTATCCTGTTATCATTTCGTATGGTTACTCTTTCTATAGCTATCAGTCGTCTTATTAAAGTCTTAGTATCTGTACCGTGGTCCTTTAGATCGTGATAACACTCCTTGACAAAGCGATCTCTTGTCAACTTTCGTTATGGCCCTCGTTTCTCGTAAATAACACTTATACTGTTGCTATTTATTTTATCTATTTGACCCCATTCATCTCCATTCGTATTTTGTAAAAAAAGACAACGGTCCCGAGTGAGTATTATGTAAAGCCTTTTTGTTTTATACATCCTTAGACACTTGTAATCGTATTCCACGGAGATGAATAGATAAATGTATGTATGTATTATATATAAATAGAGAGCATCACGAGTTATGTAAGTACTTACTTAAAGTATTATGGAAGTTGAACATTGTCCGTAATAGTTAAGTTATAATTATGAAAGTTTTAAGCGTATGTGGGAATACATTTATATTTCCTTCCATCCGACTGTATAATTTCTTTTACGTACAGAAAAAAATGTTATTTCATATTAAAAAGGAGAAGCAGACCAAATACTTATCTGTCATTTGTCTTCATACTTTCTTAATAGAATAACTTATAGGTGAATTAAGAATTGAGTCGGTCATTGAATGAATTTAATTTCAGTATATAAAATTAGTTATATAACTAAAATGGAATCAAGCGAGTTTCTTATTGCGCTAATTTACTGTACACTTAAGTAAAACCTTAGTCACATATTAGAGCGAAGTGTTAGATTGAGAGGACTGAATTTGCAGAATTTTTTTTTGGTATAAATCATGCAATGTGGTCGCTACCGCCCATGCATCTGCCACCGACCTCGAATGGAACTGTTAGTGTCAATTTGTTTGTTTAATATCCTATAATGCGTGAGGATTTCAAGACTCCGTTTTTACCGTCAAGTGAAGACCAATGTGCAATCTGTTGGGAATATTCTCCTAACGGTTTGGCTGTGCCCAGAATCTAAGTCTACGGTATCGTACAGTGTTGCCAACGTTTATTGTTGCATCGCGTCTACAATTATATATTATAAGGCAACAATTCCGTACATATCATATAACATTGCTGCATCATTAGAATATGAGACGGGTCAATATAATTCTGAAAAGTACCAATGTATCCTAGGCCGACTATGTACCTTAGTTTAATGTATGTATGAGACATTCTACAATTTTATATTTTGTTTCAAAATTCAGAACACAATTGTGGTACCCCTGCGAACTACAATAGAAGATCTTTGCTACATGATTTCTCATTATTGAGTCGTTTATTTAAGCAGTTACCTGAACACATTACGTAGATAAACAAACTAAACTTGGATCCTTTATAATTATTGACGTACGCACTCATATTTTAATGGATGTTCGAGTATTATTTACAGAACATTGCGAATGTTATATATATAAATGTACCTACGTCTAAGTTCAAAACGTAACAAAAGTTACGTGAACTTTCGTCCCCTAAAGTATTGTGTCCGGATAAATCGTTGTTTAATTTGTAACTGTAATCTTCCGTATTCTTTACGTTAAGATAAATAAATACCTGACAAATTTATACACTTAACCTGCCAATTCTTTAGAATTTTTGTCAGTTTTGGAAGAACCTGTGTTTTTAGAAATCTGATATATGACATGCATCTGTAATATATAAAAATCTCGTGACACAATTTTGTCGATGATGGACTCCGAAACGAATCAACCGTTTGTAATGAAATTTTCACATTGAGTGTAATATGGTCTAACTTGAGAGGTAGAATATTCTGATTAATGATAGTTTACTTCAAATGAAAGGTTTGTTAATAGAATCCTGTTGTATTTTGTTTTTGATACGCCGTCAGGTTAATAGTTGGCGCCATTTATAGTTTTGAGGTCAGCATCTAAGGGTCGGGACACATTTCTAATAATGCATCGAAATGTACTGGGTAGCATCGCAAAAGGACTTGTTACAGTATATGTGTAGACACGGTAATTGATCATTTCACGATGAGATGTGTGGATCCAATGTTACGCAATCAAAATGGCCTCCTGATTTTCGTGCCGTGAGAACCGAGGGCTCACGAGGCGTAATTGCTCTTGACCTTAAAGATTCGATGTTGAGAATGATTTATCAGATTACTTTCTTTTGAAATTTACTAGTAGACATTAATTAATAATTCGGCAACAATTCTTCTATTCCCATATGTACCTATATAAGTATTTGTTTATTTTCCAGATTCCAGTGTATGCCTTTGACAAGGCGTTTCAAGTGAACAACAACATTATGCACGTGTTCCTTGGACACAATCCGTGGCGATGTGATTGTCACTTCATACCCAGGTTCCAGGGTCTCCTCCTCAAGTATAAGAAGGTCATACGGGATCAATCGGATATAACATGTTCTAAATCTGATGATAAAATGTTGTCTTTGCTGCAAGTAAGTACCGCGTTACAACAGATTTTAAATTGTTTAATAAATGTGTAATGAAAAGGTTTTATTTTATTGTTTTAATTTTGCTGCAATTTCAACTGTTGTGAAACGGAGATGTCGCCTATGGTGTAGCCAGCTTGTCTAGTAGATGTCTATGCAATGTACGTACATACTCAAAACATTTTGAAGATTTATAAATTGGAAATTTAAGTTATGCTTGTCACGTCTCTCGTGTAGATTGATTTGATTTCATTCAAAGAAGTCATACTTGGAAATTTGCTACACTGAAACATGTTTAGACACGTTTTCCCGCGAAAAAGCCGAATAAACTTCATATCGAGTAAATTTGGCCAAATACTCGGCATGGCTAAAGTCAGATCGTGTAAAACTCGGTATTCGGTTACTCGGTATAATTTGAGCTCGGCTCATCCCTAGTATAAAACCAGTTGCCCTTGAGCTGATGATTAAGTAATTCATAATGGATTTTATTAGTTATCATTAACTAATTAATTCGATTAACAAACACTACGTACTTAGTCCAGTGTAATTATCAAGTGTAAACAATAAATACTAATGAATCCCTTTGTTCTTTCAAATTACAACTTAAAGCGTATTAGGCTTATGTTGCTTTAACTTGTTCTTAGATATATTTTAATTTCCAAACTTCTAAACTATATTTCTCATATAAGCTGTGGTTTAATTTTTTTTATTAGTATTATTTTAAGTATTATTACTTACAGTATGTAGTGTAGTATAGTAGTGTGCGATAAAGAGTTATTGTATTGTATTGTACTTCTAAATGTTACTATAATTATAGATACTATTACTTTACTATCTTCCCCTGAACCCAACATATTACATCCTGAATATGGCGAATTTCCGTAACATTTTTAACGGAAGTAGACATATATAAAGACAGGAGGCATTCCTTCTTAGTCCTCGGTGGTAACTTAGTCACACATATCGTGAAAAAAAATAGGTAGATGGTAAATAATAACAGTTCAATATCTAGTGAGATAATAGACTATGTTAAGAATACGGTATAAAGCAAGGAAAATAACAGTTTGGTAATCAATGTTCTAAGTACCAATTATTAATATACAATTACAATGCAACTCATACCATAGAACAATCAATTCACAAACGCTTTAATAAGCGTTATTAAAATTACAATTGAATGTTGTGCTAAAAACAAAAGAGCATCTTAAGTAAACATTCGAATCTAATCGTAGACTCCGCTAAATCACCCTTAGGGTGCCGTCTTGTTTTCCACAATATAATTAACATTTACTGTACCGTACGTGGGAAGTTCATTGCTATTATAATATTACGTAGGAAAACCTTTTGCGTAGGCAATTTTACATATTCAAAATCGTGTCGGATCAGCGATTTCGGGAAAAGTTTTTAAATAACTCCAATATTATTAAGTAATAGAATAATTATAAAATTAAAAAAGAAAACAACTTTGTCAATACATAAGTATTTAAATATTTTATTAACATGAAAACATAGCTAAATCATCTTGTTATATTTCTCTTCTGTCACGATCCGTGACGTGTATTCCGTTCTATTTATAAAACGTTACTATGTTATTTGAAGAACCAACGCTTAGGGCCTTTTTCCTGTCACACGGGTTCAAACCCGCGGGGGAGTGCCGTTCGTCTTGTCATTTCATTGAAACTCTCCACAATCCCCGTGCATAGCTTTCATGACAGGAAAAGTATATATAAAACAACAGGCGGTATATAGCTCACACGCGGGCGAACCAGAACGAGGTCGCAAATCTGCGTTACAGGAAAAAGGCCTTTAGTGCTAATGGAATTACAATTAAAAGTATTAGAACTTTTTTTCACGATCAGAGGCAAATGATCCTACAAACTTTTGCTAAAGCTCTGGATAATCTATGAAAAGCTACTCGTATTAAAAGGGAATTACGTGGTTTGACTAATAAACTTACGCAATCTTTATCTGAACTTTTAGGTCATTGTAACACATCTTATTTGATTGATGTAGAACATATATGTATGTTTACGGCTTGCCCGGGGCAGTAGGTATCACCGCAAGACTATATTTCTACCGGGATGCTTCACAGTGTTATTAAATCAATTTGCATTTCGATCTAAAGTTTCTAAAGGGTGTGGATTGCAATCCTCATGTGTACTGTAGGGGACCTCATGTGTACTGTAGACTTTAAGAGTAGATAGGCCTATGTGACTATATTCTTATAGCACGGTTACCTACTAACTAACACTGACTGCACTCATACTAACTGGACTGTTGATTTTGTTTACAGTCTTATTTCCGCAGTCTTGTTATGAATAAATAGTTAGTATTGAAGCATTCCTATTAACAGATATTGTTAAGTAAACTACATATTTCCACACTAACAGTCCCATTTCTGCGGTCCTATTAGAGGCCGGTAGAGGCCACTTCTGATTGATGTCTGCTCGTTTGCTACAAGTAGACCTAAAGTAAAGTAAGGTTTACCTAAAAAAATATAGCTACATGGATTTTTTTTTATTTTCGCTTATGTACTACGAAGAACTAATATATAAGTTGAACTGTAGACAGAGGAATTTCGTTCGTCCTGTCAAGCCAAGAGATCGTTTGGAATTTTTCTGTATTATTTACTTTTTCCAAATCGAAACAATCTTAATGAGAAAAGATAGTGGCAATTCTCTTTCATTCATCATTTTCTAGATTACAGAATTGCTCGTTTTGACGTCTAAATATACCAAGAAATAGATCGAAACGGGTGCTCATTCGTTTTAACACAATATTATATTATTGCGAGTTTTACCGTATACCTAACAGCGTTGTGAATAGTATCATTTATTTTATCCCATCATCGTCATCATTATCATAGCTACAACATTTTTTCATCAAATTTCATTAGTATTTTGTTATTGTTACAGATCAGCACCATGAAGTTGGGAAATGTGTGTGGTAAAAGTGAAGTTGAAATGCCTATAAGTACTATAAATATAGTGAATTTAGTCTTATTAGTGTTAATACTTATTATTGTTGGACGGTTTTTATATGACTGGCACAGTTTTAAAACAACTGGTAAACTTCCTTGGTTATCGTCTATATTGCCATAAGTAATAATATAATGTAATATAATATTATAATCATTGCACGCTTAGGGTATATGATTTCGAAATGCGTAAAGTCCGTACTTATGATAAACGAACAGCTAATCTTAATATATATATATTTCTTGTGTGCGTGTGTATGTCACTGAAGAGGACTTCAGTGACATTAGGAGGACCTAAAGGGCGACGCACCGATTATGTTGAAATTTTTTGTGTGTTCGAGGGGACTTCAGAATGTTTTGGTTTCACAATTTGGTCCACGGGAAAATGTTTTTTTAATTAATTCTTAAGTAGCTTTTGTTTTTAGAATGTTTCACATTGGATCCGACAGACTGCGCTACCATCGCAGTGTCAAATATGAATTAGCTGTCAAACGTA
>DWDX01004524.1:0-11580 GCA_018245675.1 Agara michaeli | reverse complement strand
CACCACCTATTCCATTGTGGGACTTAAACGTAACTGGTGAAATGTGGGCGTGTACTACACTTCTCTGCCTACCCCTTAGGGGATTACAGGCGTGATGTTACGTAATATAAAACGTAACAATTTCTATCGCTGCTAATATCCAATGGTTGACAGAATCGTAAACAACAGTGGATATTTAAAATATCGTGTCAAAAACAACACATTGTTAAATGAGCCCATAAAGCAACGTAACATAATCCATCTCTGATTTACAACAACCGTAGACATATTTTGAAACACAAATAAACAATAAACATGAAATCCCACGAGCTGTCGTCAAGACATGTTTATAGTACTTTATGGGGGCAATTACGGAGTGAAATGAGGTATTTTGTATCGATTAACGCATAACGACTATGATAATAAGCAAACAAAGCGACAGTCAAGTATGTGTCCGATCAAATTTAAATTGGTTCCGCAGTCTTATTACTGAAATATTATAAAGTTTTCAATAGGTACTCGAATGAATGTTATTTAAAATTGAAAACTTATTCTTAAAAAAACTGATTCTACTTTCACGTATAATATTTTTATTCGATAAATTGAATATCATATTACGCTTGTCAAACGAAGTGTACCTATTATGGATACAAAATGTCTTCATAGATGAAGAGAGTGCTTGCTTTGAATTATATTTGCTGAATGTTCCGTTGTTTTAACGTAGACTATGATAAAATATGCAAGGGTTTGTATCTCATTATAAAACTTGAAAATTAATATATTTCCTAATGATAACCTTGAACTACTTGAAACGCAGTCATGAGATCAAAATTACTCAGAGCCTACACTATGGTAACCAGACAGTTTATTTTATATAATAATTTTACACCGAGACAGAACTAACATCACATAAATATTTATCCTAGGTGGAAATCGAACCCATTATCTCCGGTTCAGTGGTTAGGCGCTCGCACCACTGAGACACCGCGCCAGTACCTTCAGGAGCAGTATAAATGCCTGCAACCACGCTTGGTCCAGTTCTAAAAGGACCGCGATAGCCAACTGAACCTTGAAATACCTCTTTCGCAGCATCCGCCTAGCTTGACGCCCACGTCTTTACCGGCTTTTACTCCCACAACTAAGAGCCTCAGCCAGCTTAAAGCGTGGGCCAGGCTACGTGAACCTTTTGCATTATATTTTAGTTCAACAATTTTAAAAATAGGATATCTAGTATTAAATATTTTATTGTGGTTATCCGGAACTATGATTTTTTGTACTCGGTACAACTTTTTTGTAGAACGTTTGACAGAAATAGACATAGACAATGAGAACTAATGTATCAAGTACACCAACTATCGCATGTCAACTCTAAAGGATTTAAGTCGGACAATTGTTCGGCTCTTATCACTTAGATTAGAAAAGCTAACACGCGAACGAAAGGGGCTTTACAGACCACGCGTTTATGCTCAGTGCTAACGCAGTTTTTTCAATTAACAATGAACTAGCGATGTAAGACATCAACTATTATTAATACATTGACAAATTTCAGTAAATTTAGAAGGTTGTTTAGTTTGCTTTTAATGGAAATGATCACAATATTCATGCAGTTACTCACTTGTTCACTGGTCGCTACCAAACTGAGAACAACGTTAGAAACTAAACATTTACATATTTTTATTTACAAAGCTTCTTATTCAAAAACCCAGCCATCCATACAAGAATCCAAATCCGTAGAAAAAATCGGCTTCTTTTATATCCGACTCTAAACTTGAAGTTGTGAGATAACAGTTACATCAATTAGCGGACATTGAATCAAGTATTCGGCGTTTAAACGCCTCGTGTGTATATACCCTTAATACCCGCCCAAACGTCCTATCACCTTGTAACAATGCTAATTGTTCGAACAAGACATACAAGAGGATTACGTCTTAACATGTGACATTGAGCGTGCGTGCAACAGAAGCCTCAATGTCTACGAGATAAGGGCGATTATTCTGTGAACAGTCGTAAGGGTACTTCAGAGAATATGATAATCGGCTTACTAATCGCCAGTATAATAGGCAACTGACTAAATTAGAGCATTTTCTGTATACGTAATTATCCCTTTAGGCTATTTTTAATGCTTGTTTTATTCACCGCTACGTTACATGTTAATAAGGGTTTTTATGTTATGAAATTAATTTAGTCCAATGAACAGATACACTAACAGGTCATTTACGAGCCAATTATTTGTCCCGTTGTTTTACATTGATAGTTTAATTTCGCAAGTATCCCTGTCTGTGTGTATGTCGGTTGCACTTATATAACGGAACCGTCAGATTAAATTTACGTGATATATACTGAACAGAACAAACAAATTTGCGCATCATGCAAACGTTTATCGTGGGTGGGAACGGAACCCACGACCACCGGCTCAGTAGTCCGGTTCTCTAACAGCGACAGCTGTCTACTAAGACCAAGAGACAAGTCAATGTGAAGAAATATTTCGACAAATTTTTGACTGTGTTGTAAATTAATGACATTCATATTATGAGCATGCGTTCGTCGTGATATTTCCACATGCGCAAATAATCCTTCTTATACATTATCGTGATGAGCGTATCAAACAGCCGCATACATTGATACAGGGTGACGTTGATAAATTAGAAAACACAAAACCCTTCTGTCATCGCTCATCGTTAATGGGGAAGACGAGTTGTTTGTTGGCGAGTTACATTTTATAAAACATCTACTGAATATTATATTGAAGACGAGCAGTGCCCCGCGGTGTTGTCCGCGTAAATCCCGATCCCTTAGTAATTTCGGGATAAAAAGTCGTCTCTATGCTGACCTATAACCTCCTCCATCTTTCAGTGAAAGTCCCATTAAAATCAATTTAGCGGTTCCAGAGATTAGCCCGGACAAAAACAAAGACAGAGACACGAAAACTTTTAATAAGTTTGTTTGCACTTTAGTATCGTATAAATAACTATAAACACGTGAGAAAACACAGTTATTTTGGAATCACAGACAAACACTTCAATTTCATTTATATGTATAAAACCGATTTTTATGAATTATTAATTAAACATCACGCGCTATAACGGTGTAGGAAAATATTACGAATTTCCTCCATATCCAGTACAATGAGGACGAAAAGAACCTATTTATTAAATATTGTGTGCCTGAGAAAATCTGAACGTTTCGAGATTTCATATTCAATAAAATCTCACGAGAAAATACTTTCCATCAACGCCGTATTCCTGTCCGAAAATTAATATAAAACACCGAAGAGAGATCCACGTAAATATCTCGAGATGAACTCTTGAAAGATAATGGAATTCTCAAAATGGAACAAATATAAAATTTCGTAACACTCTTTTCGTACTAAACAATTTAGATTTTAATGAATTTCTTTGAACTGATATTGAAGATGTTACAATATCTATTCAGGGATTAATAACAGAAAGAGCAAGCTATGATAACTGGCAGGCTTATGATGATAATGATGTAAAGTAGGCATCATATGGATTGGAGCGTCCACAGAATCCCAATAACTGGGGTAAAAGAGACCTGATTGTACCTTCGCTTAAAACTCTGGCCAGTTTCGCAGCTTTTAATAAGCTTAAGTCGGGGACTATCACAAGAACGCAGACCGATTAAAATGTTAGTGAAAACTTTATTACTTTGTCGACAAAGTAAATGACGACAATACGAAATCTACAATTTGAAAGAGGAAAGATTGTCCGTTCCCATTTAAATAATCCTACCGCAGACTGTAACATACACACACACATGCATAACGAACCAGTGTGTATGTTAATAGAACGTGATGAATGTAGTTAAAGCATTTCAGCTCCGCGAGGATAGATATGCTTAGCACTCTAATTTATTTATGAATAAAATGCCATTGGATTATCAAGCATTTTACAGTAAACGATATTAGTTGTGATTCGAGACAGCGGGTGAATCACATTTCAAAGAATCTAAATGTAAGAACGCCGGCGTAGTACTCTGTAATCAGAGTCAGTCAGTAAGCAACCGTGGCTAATGTAATGAGTGTATCCTCCTTGAGAAGCTACGGTACTTAGATGTGCGCTTCTTCCAGGATTGATATGAAAAGATTAGTGCTTTTATGAGTTGCAGACGGAACATAGTACAAATAATACTTAAATCAGTAGGAAGTATGGAGTTATGTGATAATATTTACGGGCGCATTGATGAAGTGGCTAATGAACCTGACCGCGACGAGGATTCTAGGTTCGAATCTCAGAACTTTATTCCGTGACCGGATGTACCACTAACTACATATCTATGAATTCATTTATACTTTTACATATGTAGTTTGTGCGATGTCTAGCTATCATAGCAGAGGCTCTGCCTAACTTAGGACCAGATAACGAAAAACATTTTGCTGCAACACTTTCTAATTTCATTGTTGGGCATGGCTCTCCTGTAATCGCTGCAGTCTTTGAGCACCTTCCACCACACGGCCCCAATGAGTATTCGCTGTTGTAAATAGATTTTGCATTATGTATGTAATAAAAACTGAGCTCTGTGCTTAGCAAGTCGTTATTCAGCTAGTTATTGTGTTAATTACCGTAATCTACCTCAATAATTACTCGTTTCAGTTCACAGGGCATTTGCCTGGAAGCCTTCCGTTGGCTCCTACGATAATATCCTGTCCCGGCGCGATTCTGTTAATATCTGTGTTATATTACCGACTTGTTTAACTATTTAAGGAAGGAATCGTAACAAAATTTTAATGTTTGTGAAACTAAAGTTGTTTCTAGAATTTATTTGGATTTAGTTAAGTCCCACTTATTTCACGATACGCTATATTACAGCACATGCTAATGTTTCTTATGTGTGTCGAAGCGATATTGTCTCATTTATTTTATTTTTATATTCCGATTTTTGTCTTTTTGTGTGCTTTTATATTGTTATGGTTATTTTTGTGTTTCATTTTTCCTGTCTATGTAACGCGGTGCCACCAAAAATAATTTTTTGTTGTATTCTATTCTAATGTATTTTATTAACATACGGGGGATAAGTTGTTTAGGGCGGAATTTATAGCGTCCGAATTACCGCTTACACGGGCTTCACTCATCAAATACCCTATAAAAGGAACTATACTTTGAAATTATTGATCACAATACGTTCTATGACAACTGAATATACTGGAATTACCCAGTAGTTTAACAATACAAAATTATAATTTGTTGCAAACACGAATGGACATTCTCTAAGCAATCTCGCTGTTCATATGCCCGCATCTACGGAACACAGAATCCCTCGAACAATGATGAAACGCTATGAATCAGGTGTATAGGCTATCGACTATATTGGTCCACACTAACTATAATTTAACCAGTAAGTGGTTTATTATTGCCCTGCGGCGTTCTAGGCAGACACCGGTTATTACTGCAATCGCTAACAATATGTAGCAATACTAGATCTTAGGTGTTGCACTAACCATCACTAAATCCTGATTTCGAAGTCTTACAACTTTTTTGTATATTGACGGTTAGCGTCGCGAATGATGAATTTAGAAGAACATCAAGTCTGTAAAGTTAGAGATGTTTGGTGCTCGGTGGCATTTTGCGAATCGCATCGAAACATGTGAACTCATTTTTTTAACTCCATTGATTGTTCCACTGCTGAGCCGGGTCTCATCTCGTATTGAGAAGGGTTAAGACCATACCCTCCCCGATTGCCAAGTGCAGATGACTTCACACACCTCGTAGAATATTTTTATACTTTATTATCTAAGAGATAATAAACCAACAAAAGAAAATAACTTCTAAAAGTACAGAGTCGAGGAGGCTTTGAACCTAGATAATCGAAAACTCAAATTTAAATCACTAGGCTATCATAAATCAGAACAATGGAAGGACTGCTAACCAGTAGTCACACTGACAGTCCCGGACCTAAACGATCGTTTACGCAAAATAAGCAGCGCTAAATGACCTAACTGAATGCCGCGGGCCCGTAACGAGATCGAGTCGCAATGGACGCAAATTGCTAGGACAGGAGATTGTTAAAGACGATTTATACACAACGGCAATCGGCCTTTTGGTCCAACGGTTGGCGGTAACTGTGAAGATCGGGTTGTGGGTTCGACACAGGACAAAAATTAAGTACCTATATATATATATATATATATATATATTTATGTAAGTATTATATAGTATGTATATGTAGCGACTAGCTTGTTTGGTCACTATAGCAGAGGCTCTGCCTAGTTCCGGATCAGATTCATCCGAGCGTCCAATCGAAGTGAGTTCATTAAGTGCAAAGCCTCACGCCGTCTCGTGGATGGTCGTGGATTAATTGTTCAGTTTAATCATCCCAGTAGGTACTTGGGTATTCGAAACTACTCAATACATCGATCATAAGCCACCTACGTATCGAATGTTGGACACTTACGAATAATTGTGTTGTACAAGTTGGGAGGAAATAGCGATTTTATATTAATTCGACTCACCTCGCGGTCCAGCGGTTCGAGACCCTTACTGTAAACCGCAGGTCGCGGGTTCGATTCTCAATCAGGACAAACATTTGTGTGATGAGCATGTTTGTTTTGTCTTTGTCTGGGTGTAATAAATAGATCTATATAAGTATTATATCGTATGTATGTATATATGTATGTTTAACATCTGACCAGTTACCATAACACAGGCATTCAATTGCCTAATTTAGAATCAGACAGCACTGTGTGGGATTGTTTCAGTTACTATAATTGTTTATTATTATTATCCGCGGGAGCCGAGAGTCGTATGTCGTTTTCATATGTTACCATAGCCATAACGTTAGGCGGTCTGTGCACTCGCTTGAGCTTTAAAAAACGCTTCTTCTCCTCACATGGCCCACGGCGTCTAATTATATATCCAGAATTGTGAAACACTTGTATTAAGTCACGTAACGATACCAGTGACTTAATTATTTTCCGACGTCAAGGTCGCCTCGATGATGGATTTGTGGACGCCAAGATGAATAAACATTAACATCGAAAATATTTCATGCGTTATAATGAGCAAACTATGTATAATATATTAATAATAGTAGTCTCTATTTCCATTGTAGTGAAATGTTTAGTGCGGCTAGTATATTTATAATAAATTTGCGGGCCTGAAAAACAAGAACCGAGAGCTTACAAATTTATTTACAACTGTCTCGGCTCAATTCATTGTTAACGGACGAAATAAAATACATAATAGTTAAAATGATTGTTTCCAGATTTGGAACAAAACATTTAAAAAACGAAGTAGCGCAAGAAATATTCTTAAAGTCGGTGTCTCTTCTCCGGAGCTTATGGCTGATACCGACTTTAAGAATAACAAGATAGGACCTTGAGTTGTTTGTTTACTTTTTAGTGCAAATTAATTTGTTTTAGAATAGTTTTCCCTTTGAAGTCGGCTTTTATTTTTTTGTTAAAAGTTAAGTTTATTAAGTTTATAATTGTCTAATTTTGAAGTTGCTGGAGCTGAAACACAATAGATTTTTGGATTTTGTGCATCGCACACAAATTTTACAATCGATTTTGAGGAAATTTGGTGTGTACTTATTACAAGGATCTGAGTATATGATACTCTTAACGGAATATTTGTTTCATTGTCGACTGTGAAACTGGCATGTTAATAAATCACAATGAATTGCTCGGCTGTGAAGGCACGCGGCGCGTGTGAGCGGCCCTGAACAATTACTCGTTCGTTAGCCATTTCAATAAGGGTGCCGCTAGGAAGGACAGGCGACGGAGATAATATGAATAATAATAATAATATCTTCAGTCACCCTCACAAACGGATATCTGATCCCAAACTATCCAGACCCTGTACTGTGGTAACCGGACAGCTGATAAATTACATTTAATTAAACCAAATAATACTTATATACAGATATTCTATTTTATATACTATTACTAGTATTTTACTATTTTATACTATTTTATACTATTTAACTATTTTATATACAGATATTTTTATTACGTCCAGGCATAGTACAAACAAATGTGCCGTCACACAAATGTTTGTCCTGAGTGAGAATCGAATGCACGACCTCCGGTTTAGCAGTGATTACCTCTAACCACAAGACCAATGCCTAATTATCTGTTATTAAACACATGCGAGTATCATAACGAATTAATCTGAATTAATAACTAGATATTTCATAATCGGATCGAATCGGCCAGAACTAGATATTGCTAATGCGCACGTTAGCAATGAGGAGATATTTATAGTGTAATTAACTACAGCAACCACCATTAAAGACCGTACATTCATGTTTGTATGACAATAGCCAGCTGATTTGTTGGAATTATGAGAAGATCAGTTAGAAAATTTATCAGATGTCTGGTTACCGTCAAATGTTGTTCAGTTTGGTTAGGTCGAAATCCCTAATTCGTACTGCCGGAAAGTGCTATACACTACCTGCATTTTTTTCAAACGTCGACTAAATAGCATCTTCTAGGCGAAGTATGCTACAACAAATGACTAGCCTATTTAAAATTAACAAAAATACGTGGTACTGAAATACTGTCAATTTAAATTTGAGAGAAAATAAAGGAGCGATTGTCACTATTATCAAAACTGATAAACCTTCATAACACTCAAACCCTTTTACCTTTACCCTTTCAGTTACAATCGTGTAGCTGATAAATTCACGACTTTATTACATTAAAAAATCGATCCCACTAAACAATGGACCAACCATCGGACCCTTTTATAGAGCGAGGGAATTACACAAAGGGCTTCGAGCCGGTTCGGAATTCCGTAAAGAAGTGAAATACTAAAGGTTAATTAAAGTTTATCGATAGCCCTTGACATAACAAAAATTAATTGCACTCGAGAAATTTATATAAAGCGATTCTTCTTCCGCAGTGACAGGCATTAGTCTCGGTGCGGTTAAGGTACAAGCGGTGGCGTTTTTTAATATATTGTAGTCGTACAAAGACTACGCGAGCACGGGGCCTAGGATGTGACGTCCCAGGTCGAGTGAGACGGCCGATGGAGTGAAGAGAGCGGGGAAGCGCGTCTGACAGTTCGGTTTTAGGCGGGGAAAGGAGAGTAGTTATTGCGTATTCTAAAGATGTGTTAATTATGGTTACCTGTAATATTATGAATTCAGTGGTTCTAATTATGTTTTTATGTAGTCGAGTATTAGTTCGACTATAATACCTATATTTATTTTTTCTTTCAATGCTCGTAGTTTTTTAAGCGACATATTAATATCAGGGTTAATTGGTGGAGAAATGAAAGCCATGTTTTCACTCACTGTGTGACTATTCTGCCGTTAAATAGTTGAATAATATATATGTTTTTTTTTAAAATTTATTTATTATATATATTATTTTTAATTTTTTTTTATATCATTCATCCATTCACTGGCAGAATAGTCACACCCTTTCTCTCAGTGCATGCACTCAATAAAACTCGTATCAATAAGTCAATATTCAAAATGGATACCTTCCGTAACGTCAATGTTGGGCTGGGTTCGTTTAATATGTCTGCATTCCGCGTAAAGGTCACGTTTGCTCGCACTCATAGTAATAATAATGGAATCGGTTATTTAAAGCTTATAAAAAAATTAATTCACGCACGCGTGACCTAAGAGCTTAAAAAACTTGACTAACAAAACGTCAAAGTCATCATTTTTAGTTATAATTATTGTATCGCCGCTATAAATTATCAATTACTTTTATTGATAATTATATGATGGTATAATGTATGTATATATTTAGACAGTTTACAATCGTATGTACACACCTATTTTATAATATTAAAATCTCATAGTAAAGAAGTTTTAACACCATAGTCTACTACGCTAAGTATAGAACGGCCGACTTCACACACCCCACAAAACATAATAGACGCTGTAACAAGTCTATGGTGTGCTGGTTTCCTTACTATGTTTTCATTGTACGGTCTAGCAATATTTGAATTTTTAGTTTTTAAGAGCGTAACAGAAATGTCCGATTTGCCTGCCAGCATCCGCGCCCAGATCACCGGTTTGAGAGATCTAAATCTAAAACAGGTACAATCATTGCGTCCCAATATATATGTAGAAATATATACATTCACCGAAACCTTTGACACGCGTAACATCTTCAATTAATTAGATAAATAAATAAGTAACTATTTGTTGCGAATCGATGCTGGTTTATATCTACCTATATGTTCGATTGTGAATTGTGTTCTCTACTTTTCGATTATAAATAAAATTAATAATTTCTTTTCCACAATTATTGCGCGGGCAGCGGCAGAGAGCGATCCTTGTCGTTTTTCTTCGAAGCGATGTCTCTCTCTTCTCGATTCGCGCTAATTTTCGGCGGGAAACACTGACACAGAGCAGCTACCACCCAGACCTTTTTACGATTTGTAGTCTCTGTCGCTGCCCTTGCGAACGATCTGTATTTATTAATTAAAAAACAATTATATTATATTATTTCTGTGGTGCACACTATTTATTGGTGTACGATTTTAAATTGCACGACAAAATCGCAGCGTGTGCCATTGAAATATGCATCGGCGTTAAAAAAAAAACATGCCTCTTTACAGTTCTATCGCAAAGTGTGACGTTTATTCCTTCATTTGTATTTCATATTGCGTTTTTCTAGTTTTCATTTTTTATACGATACTTTAAAATCAATTTTTATTACATATATTTTTTATTACGGTTGACTTTGCGAATATGGATTTGGCGACAAAATATTCAGCATGCAACAAATACAGCAGACAACAATCGATGCCGTCGACAGATGCGGGTAATAATTTTAGCTTTCGTTAGAAATATCCTCGCGTTCATTATTGAGGCTGTACAACGCGCTGTGCTGTGCCCTCTCGGATATCGATGTTAGCACACATACATGCACTGTCCTCTAATACAAAGACAAAAAGTTGCTTGGAGGGGGCGTAACGGTTTATCGCTTTATCGCGCGACGGTATAAAATGTTTCGTTCAAAAACCAAATATCAAGCACCTAATTAACATTCCAGATTTGCGTACAGCATTGGCGCGCAATTTCAGGGTGCTGCCGTTATACGAGAAGGCTATAAATGATCATGTATTTTCAAAAGCCCACTCGCTGAAGAGCAATGATTTTCTGCACTGTCGCTGGTTGGAGTATCAGAGAATACACATCGCCGCTAAGCCACCGCCCTTTGTGTTTCCTCACGTCGGGTAAAACGCTGAACTGTCAAAGAATTCAAATAGATACATCCATTACATTCACTCACAACAAATAGTATGTGTTCGTCACGCAAATTATTGTCCTGTGGGGGTGTGCTTAGAATTCAGTCTGTTGCGGACTGAAGACTAGACTGCAGGCTAGACTGAAGGCTAGACTAAGAGGCAACGATACGCCGCTATCGCTATCACTACATAGTATAAAACCCGTAGTATTAAGCACCGTCCTTGTTGGAGCTGCTCAAATTTGTGAGATTCAACCTACCCAGTGTGATGTCACATATTTCGCAATTTTACATTTGGAAGTTTGACTGCCTCGTTGGTCGGGCGGTTGCTAGCGCGACTGCCGATCGGGAGGTACCGGGTTCAAATCCCGGGTTGGGTACTGTTGGATTTTTCTAATTTAGAATTTCCAGCAGTGACTCGGAGTCTGGATGTG
>DWDX01004523.1:0-11582 GCA_018245675.1 Agara michaeli | reverse complement strand
AGAGCTGTGTTCGTTAGCTTCCTCCACATACGATGAAACAACTCCATGATTCAGTCAACGTTGTCAAATTAGACCACGAAGTCAACTAATTGTTTTGAATCATCGACAATGTCTTTTAGCCCTTTTGTAATTTACAGTGAAAGGTTAAATGCATCGTTAAGACGTCAGACTCACGGCCTGTTTCCATTGGAATGTTTTCGATGTACGTATCGGGAGCCATTTTGAAATTCCTTTCAGCGTAATCTCTTATTGTACTTTTTATAATAACATTAGCATAAATGCTACCTCCTTTGCGACAAGGTCTATCGCTAGGTAACCATAATATAACATTACAACCAACGACAAATAACCAACATTAAATAATAAGAGCTTTTTAACAAATACATGTCTGTAAAAAAGTAAAATTGAAATATTGTTTTGTTATATTATATTATAGTATCATATTATATTGATATTATATTATATTATAATATTATATAATATATATATATAATGTTATAATATTATATATCTTATATTATATTAGTATACTACTACAATAATACCGTAAATTCCACAGCATATCTTACAAGCAGTACACAAACAGTGTATTGAAAACAAACCGTACTACTGTAATGTGAAACGTTTAATTATTTTCACATTATTGCCTCCAGTTAAAAGACATTAAGGCGCGATCATAATTATTTATGTCTGTACTCTGTAGTCATAATTACTCAGAAGCTTTAAGCCTCCCTGCACATGATTTATTAACTTCGCAAATCTGTTTGAACATTGAACATGATGGTTATAAATTTAACAGCGAATAGAACAAATTTAATATTAAATTAACGTTGAAAGTTGATTACGAATTAAGTTGATAATAAAATTATTAAACAGAGTGATATTTGAAAACTTGGGAACTCCCAAAACTTGACTAGTAGGTACCTACATATTTGAATCTGATATGATGTACGTAATATGAATATTAAATTAAACCAAACGCAAGACGTGCAAAAACGTATTTCGCAAATGTAAAAATAAGGAACTATTGGCCATTCGGAGTTTCATAGATATTTTGAATAATATCACAGCAAATACGCACAGTGAAAGTAACACTCATGCGCTTGGGCACAGCTTGCAGGCACCCGTCGCAAGTTTGTTGGATTTTTTGTTAGCCTCTGTCTTATTCATACAAGTCAAACCAATATAACTACATATAAAGAAGGTGCACGTTGCTCATAAGATTGCCGGTTCAATTAAGCGTGAACAGGTTCATAGAACTCGTTATTAAAATCATTATATAGACTTAATTGTGAAACAGAAATCTCTCTTGATATTAAAAGAGATTATCTTTCCGTTAATCCGAAAATATCTGTTGTATAGCACAAAATGTATCCAAAGGTAATCAAATGTCCGTCAAAGCAAAGAAAGCCATTCATTTCTGCTACGTAATAAATCGAATCCCAGTGTAAGGTTTCCACTGCAACAAGCTCGAGCGATAATTAGTTTTCTTTCTTTAAACTCGACGGCAAAGTAAAGTGTTCTCTTTTGGAATTCTATTTAGAACTACGCGTAGCTAAGATTTACAGTGAGTAAGTATATAAGATTTATTCTTTTAAATTAATAACGCGAACTAAAATCGATGATTATGCATGGAAAGTTGTAGAGTAGGCCGCTGGTGATTTTATAATGACTGATAGCTAAAAAATATTTTCTTAATAAATTTATTGTTAATAAATGTGATAAAAATATCTATTTTCATCATATCATTGGGTTAGTATGCAATATACATTAAGCTACAATAAGACTACATAATGTGTTATGTTAATTACGTTATGTATATGTCTTGCTGTAATCTGTAATCAAGAAATTCTACATCTGAATCTGAAAGTTACCTGCTAAAGATTTTTATACATATATGTTAACATTCAGCGAACTCAAATACTCTAACGTACACACAAAGGCTTTAATTCATGACCCGTACTACTTTACTTTTATTGTTTCTTTTTTCGCCATCAAAGTTTCTTTTATGGAACTATTTGTTGCCTTTTGTTCTGTGTTGACTCCGCTTAATCTTTATAGACCATCTGTTCCATAATTGCCGGTAGTAATTACTATAAGACCCTTGTGGCTTTGTTGCTCGAGTTCATATAAGAATACGCAATAAAAAGAAATAAAACTACCTAATTAGAACTACGAAACTAGAAACCACAGATCGTAATTCACTGTTGGTCGGATGACTTATAACTACTTCACAATACTTACGTATTTTATTCACATTCCACGAATACAAGAGATATTTAAACTCATTTTGAAACGAAGCAAGCGTCCGTAGCATTCGCTTGACATTTTAGATAGGATTGTGCTTTTATTTAAGATTAAAATATCATAACATGAATATCCAGTTGCCACATCTGTGGGCATGAAGTTTCCTATCTCAAATCAAATACAATTTCTTAATCTAAATATAAAATCAGTGGAATTATCGTCTTTATGAAACTGCAAATTGTTTCCGTGGAGTACTGACACAGACACAGACAGAACTGTAATCTAGCTTAGACTAGTTACACAGAGTTGATTAAAGCAAATAGCCCAGTAAGATCTGTCTACGTGTGTTAAAGTTTGATCCTTCCACCAACTCTGTTACAGTTGCTCGCCGTACCGAACGTGCAATTACACACAAATTAAACTTCTCCTTGTCATCCCCGTTGGGTTATTCTCTGTAGTCTATCCGACGGCTTAAATTAATCATTTGGACAAGAAAAGACCGAGCCCGACAGAATACTTTAATTATAAATTCATCAGAGGAATATTTTTTCATTTCGTGCAAATAGTAAATTAACATTTGAATACAATATTTGTTCTTGTGATAACATGATAACATTGCTATTTTTACAAAGGTAATTGAACCGTTATCAAATGTATTAGTAAATTTTAAAGACTAAATTCATTCCAAAGTATAACCAGTTTAATTCGCCATAATATGCTTATTTGTAGTGCTGCTTATCGACGTAGATATACCAAAATACAAGTGAGTAAGTTATTCCAGAATAATATACAAGTTTATTATGCTGGTACCTACTCGGAGACAAAGAGGAACTCCACTCCAGCAGTGTTCTCAATGCGGTTGGGAACAGACAATATAGAGCGAAACTTCGTACTTTATACCCTCGATGGGGGCTGGTACATTGTACACTAGTAATATTAATTAGGATAGTTTCAATTTTAACAAACACATGTATCATTAGTATATTATGTATGCTTGATTCACGTGTATACTATCAGGATAGTCCGATCAGCTTCGGGCCTATTCGAAGTCTCCTACCGATAACGGCGAGGTCGCGACTGAGACATCATGGCATAGACAGAGACAGAGGTTTATTAATGACATAGACTACAATGAACGATTTAATTGGATGATGCTAGTCCGTACTGCTATTTATTACTTTAAAAACTTATCAGTACAAGAAAATAGAACAGCTGAGCAGAGCTAAAACAAACTTAGATGCCTCTTACACAAAAAATAATATTGATTGGAATTGTTACTTTTAATATTTAAGCAGTCGTTTTCTTAAGCTTTATAAATGTTCAGTTCAGATATTGAAAATGTAAACGTTGCTCTGTCACTTTTCAAATTTCTACACCACTAAGTAAACAAAATAAAACATTTTTAACGTACGCAATTTTATATAAAATTTTATAATTTCTTACCTTTTACACTAAGATTTTTACGACACATTTTTATTTCTGACGAAAAAACCGATAACGATTTCGCTAGTCTTTACCGATGCCGGTAGGTCTAGTAGAAACGTTTTATAACTGAATTTAACAGCGGGCTCTACATAAAACAGTTATTAAGATCTTAATAAAGATATATAAAATTCGGTTTTATTGTTGACTAAGGACTGAGACCCTTTTTACACAATAAGTGAAGCTGTAACTTGATTATATGTACTTGTATATCACTGTTGTATACCAAGTTATGGTACTATAGACATAACGGTTTTATTAAAATACAAGTTTACTATTATTTATAACGGTATAATAATCGTTTCCTTGTAATCATGACATAGACGAAAAATATTAGTCTGTTCGTTTAATTAAATAAATCTTTCTCTAATATGTCGTAGGTATGTCATTCACTATTATGTTGCGTTATATAATGCTATTATAATAAAAAAAAATAAGTATCGCTACTTCTTTAATTAAAAACGTTCCAAAGATAGTAGTAACTAAAGGATAAATATTTTAAATTAAAAACCGTATTATCGATGCGAATGTCAAGCAGGTAGCAATGAGTCAACAAATTGTAAACGCAAACTTAGAATTTTTATGTACCCGTATCCATATGGGTGCCACAATCATCCAGAGAGTCCACAAAACCAATAGTCAGATATTTGCCCGACCGACAGTTGCTGCCAGAATCAATAAAATAATAATCAATGGTAACAATATTCATATTGATTATTTCGTTTTTGCCAACCACGGCTTGTTTGAATGATCTTTCAAATTCCAGCGAAAAACAACTGAATTCGGGGCTTTCAGAATATTGTTTTTTAAATGGTTGTATTTACGTTAAAAGCTTTCCGCGTCGCTGCTGCGCTCGCTCGAGCTTAAGACGTGACAAACGGTATTTCGTTATTCGTTTCTACTGTTTTTGTTTACGTATTAACGTTAAGAACAAAAGGAAACCAGATCCTGAAATTTCTGATTCTAATTATGTTTATAAGGTTTAACTATGGAACAAACTAATAACCCCTCTCTAATATAGAAGCTGTAATATAGTTTGAGCACCGTAGTGGATAGATAAAAATTTAGCTAGGTCGCGTTCCGTCTTCGTTTTAGGTCTGAGTTTCAATGTACTAAGTATACGTATCTGCGGAATATTACAATGTTCGCTATTTTTAAATGAAATTAAAACACTACATGAAATATAATTTTATCACATTTATTAGAGAATTGATAAAACACTCAGGTGGTAATTTAGTTCTGTCAGTAATACATAATTAATTAATTGTAATAATTGTAAATGTAATATTAATTGCATTAGGATATTTAAGGAAATGTTAGGAAAATGTCTCGTTACCGCTAGGTACCTACTCGCGGAAATTCCTCTTGCATATAATAGTATTGCGGGGGTAAAGCCGTGTCGTGTCGGTTTCGTATTGATTAAAACCCCACAGAGCTCCACTTCCCCGCCTAATAGCAGGTAACGCTCTCTCCTTACTATTGTGCTCGTAGCATCCACCTGCTCAGCTGTAGGCTTTTCTTGGGGGGCCTATCCCCGTACTCTCTACGTATAAGATGGGCTAGAACAGCTAGAGCGTTTACAGAATGACTTGCGGACGTATTGGTAAGTTGTTAAGCTACGTTGTATAGATCGGGATTCATTGTATGTTCGCACTGCTTGTGAAATGTTGAGGCGCGGCAGGTAGACAGAAAGACACAATTATTATTATTGGTGTTAATCAACTTTTACATCCAAAGTGGGCTCCTATAACGAGTCTATTTGGAACGCGCCGCCTCGGGCCAATCTACCCAAATTAGACGTCCAATATTCTCGTATACACAATCTAAATTTATTTCCTTTTTTATCTTTGAGCTGAAATAACAAGCGTGTCATCGAACTGAAATTTGCTACGTGGAGCGTAGGTGAAAAGCAGTAAAAAGTGAATAAGAATCGCTGAAAGAGAACCCGCGTCATGTCTTTCCACAATTGTGTGTATTTCACGGAAATAAATGAGCCAATTACGTGCTGCAATTACCAGTTTTAGTTTTTGCAAAACACGTTGAATTCTGCTTTTTGATTTTATCATATCACAATATACAGAATATTATTATTATAGGATGTTGAACTAGAAGTAAAGAATTTTTTTTATGACAGTACTGCATTTTATGGGAGAACTTAATCATAATTGCATTGGATTCAAAATTTTGTTTATATTTCTTGTGTGCGTGTGTATGTCACTGAACTTCTCAACGACTGGACCGATTTTGAGGAAATTTTTTGTGTGTGTTCAAGGGGACTCGAGAACGGTTTGGATTCACAGTGTGGTCCACTGGAAAATGTTTTTTTAATTAATTTTTAAGTAGTTGTTGATTTTAGAATGTTTCACAATGAATCCGATAGACTGCGCTACCATCGCAGTGTCAAATATGAATTAGCTGTCGAAACATAGTATGACGTACGTCCCGTCAAATAAGATTAAAATTGATTCAGATTGGTGTAACTAAACTATATATTTATTGTGAGGTCGTACGAAGTTCGCCGGGACAGCTTGTAGATATATATTAGAGTATGCCTTTCGCAGAAATTTTTTGGCTTTGATATAATATGACAAACACATACCACGAAGACGTGCCCGGAGGCGAAATCGTAATGGAACCATAATCATGTTCGGTTACGATACAATTTTGATCATGTCGCAACGTCGGCGCGTCCGATGATGTTATTTTCTGACTTTGCCCGATTCCAACTTCTTAGTATCCTCAACTTAGTACAATATTTTACTTATTAATAATAGAGACCAGGTAGACGATACTATAATTAGCAACAAGTGCAAAACAGGTAATATTTTAATATTTACTCATTGTTTTTACATTTAAACTCACTCTCACTCCGCTTTTTTCTCATCTAATATCTGACCATGTTGTGTAGACATATCGTTGTAACGGATGATGTTTAACAACAACGATCTCCTTAACACCACTGTATTTTATGTTACACTTAACACAATGGTAACCTACGTGCAATGAATTAAACTAGCAGGTTTAAATTATTCTCAAAGGAGGTATAAAGAAAAGTGCGTCATTTACGGCAAATCTCCCACGAGGCCTTATGTACGTACGTTAGACCACTAATTTAATTACACTTCAAGCAAAGTTTTAGTTGGTACTATGTGTAAATGCAATCTTTATTTATGTACAAGAAATTACTCATTAAATAGAAAAAACATAATTCTTTATCCATCCCTGTACTAAGGTATTTGATCCTTTGAAATGTTTAAGCTTCATATTTCCTATAACTATAATATTTTGATCGATTTCAAAAAATTGAAAAGAGAGAACTTAATGCTTCTGTATCTGTGTTTTATTTTCACTGATTTCTCTGTCAATTGTGGATCCATTTTGAAAATATATATTTTTTGTAATTATAATATTCGTGTGAACTGTGATTTTTTTCTCATAGTCAAAGATATTAATAGAACATGCATGATGGGTGCTCTTTATAAACTATAATTTGCTTGTAAAAATGTAATTTTAAATAATATTATGTAGTAGCTTGCAATACTGGTATTTGGTGACCAAATAAACAGTCGGGCAGCTGACAGCCAGTTGGCTTAACGTTCACTTAATGACTTTCATGACCATTGTTGAGATAAAAATAAGAAAAAATCACCGTCCACACGAGTCGGGCGTCGTTAAAGTTCATTTTAAGTGAATCGTCCTTACCGCTGAGGAGCTAACGACAACAGTTCATTTGTATAAGGATGAATCTGTAACTGTGCATTCAGTCCGAATAACGCGAAAAAACTGTCCTCTTGTAGAAATAATTCTATAAGGAATACGAATAATTTTTGCTACCAATTGCATCATGCTTTCTTTTTTTATTGCATATTAAAGTAGAAGTAGTGGACAATCTTGTAAAAGTAGGCGAGTTAGTGATAAAAATATAAATTCAAGAGTAGGTACTGACAACTCAAGTAAAGTCCAAAACTGAAATAAATTGACGGAAATTGTCATGCGTAAATCAACTGGTTGGCCTTACGCCTTAAGCCCGCGTGCGGAGCCCGCACGGCGGCGCGCGGCCTCTCATTTCATAGATGAGGGAAAAGCATCTATGAAACGATAAGATGCGATTCACATCAGTTTAGTTGAAGCAGAAGGTTTACGTTGGGGCATAATTTTCGCCCACCGCCCAAGCCTTTAAGCGCACGTGTCCAAACTGAGTAATGGCTCAATTAATCTGTCATTTTTATACCAGAAGTCTGATAACTTCCCTGGCTTTACCTTCATTCATCAAAATGGGAAATTTATCCTTTCTAAATGTTCTACTGTAAATTGTGATGTAACAAGGAACAATTGATCAAATATTCTTTAATAAAAAATGTCCTATCCAATATAATGTTACTGTAGCACAATTAAAATGAACGCTGAGAGTTTTTTCCTCCGGCGTTTTTCTCTTGCTCTGTTGCTATTAAAATCTATATATTTTTGCCGTTATGAAATGTACGATGAAATAAAAGCTTTGAGTTACACTTTGAATTATATTGTTATCGTTTATTTCGATATTAATTGTACTTTTAAGGTATTTTTTCACTTATGAAGAAATGAGCAGTGTTAGTAGATACAAATTATTACCTGCGAAATATGTAACAAGATTTACTGATTCAAAGAATGAAGTCTGCAAAGATCCACTCCTGTAATCTGAGGCTCTACCCTTAGTTCGTGTAGTTCTCTTCCGCAATTTGTTTATTATCCCCATTACTGAAACTTCTAAGTACTCAACTTCATAAAATCAACAATACTTGCCACAACCCTTGCACAAGTATGAGGCTCCTACTTGAATATGGTCTGATTTATACTCATGATACGGGTTCGTTTCCATTTCACGATTTTGGTTAAACATTTGACGCTCAATCGAAAGGCTACAATATTACTGCTTTCAGTCGCTTATCTTTTATTTATTTACGAAACCGGCTGAAAAAACCTTTTCATGTCGGTATTCATAATCATAGATCCTGGTGTGACATTTCTCGGACGTATAAATCACCGGTACTACTGTTACTGATGTGAAATTTGATTTACCCAGTATCATTCAGACATATCATATTATGTTCTCTATGCCTATTCGTTCAGCATGTCCTCATATTGTGACTACACAATAGATCGTAAAAACGATCATAAATGAGACGACTCTGTTCATATCAACGGTTGGATCTCATAAAATTGAAAATACCAAAGGCGAATATGATTATATTTATTCACGTAAATATTTCAGTTTAATAATACATTCCAATAAATAGGTAATACAAAGAGATTCAACGTTTCAATATATTGTCATAATATTATCAGCTGATTTATATAATAACATTTCTATATTAAGCTGTGTATCAATAAGAATCACTACGACTTACTTTCCTCAGTTAATACAGTAAGCATTATAAAGGCTATAAATTAACCCATGAGCGGTAAAATATTGAAATATACGGCACTAAGGTGTTGTGTAACTGTGGTGGTACAAAAAAGATTTAAGTAATATATAATATAATGTTCCATTTTTTTTAACCCTTTTCATTTTCTCACGAATTCATACTTAAAATGTTTTTATCTTGAATTTAAAAACACATAAGAATGCCCGATATCAAGCATCACCATGATAATTTATCAACTAGCCAAACAGATTTACTGATACACACGGGGACTATTTAAAATTAAAACTAATACACATAAAATTACAAATATTAACAACAGCAAACGTTACCTACAAACACACCAACAAACAAACGTTATCAACCTGAACAATACATCCTATTTAACAATGGAGTAAATAATTGTATATAATAAATATACATACAAAATATTTACAATTACGTATTTATTGGATTGAAATTAATAATAACAAATTACATAACTAATTGTATATACATGCTGTTACAATGTAACAATCTAACAATCTTTTGGTTAAGTAGCTTAAAACTTACAGCAACAGTATTTCTTAAGCCTAACAGTGTACCGTATTCATTGCCCCGTCATTTTTTATATCCTCTACTTAATCTTGTTGGAAAGAAATATTTGGTAGAAGAGAGCCATACAAATAAACATTGCAATATGCAGAGCAGTGGATAAAGATATAACAAACTATTCACTTAATTATTACGGTATTACACAATAGAAGGCGTAAATACGTTAACAAGTCCAAATGGCATATTTTTCGGTTACGTACTTTCATTTCTATCTCTAATACATATCATTTTTCTGTTAAACATAACAAAATAAGGTTTGTTATGGATTGAATACGAATTAATTAATGAATCGTCTGTTTTTGTCAGATACGTGAAGCTAAATTAGATGATTCAACCTTACGAAGAAGCCGACATATTTCTAGCTAAGTATTTCGAATCATTGTTTGTATTACAATTATAGATCGAGATACGTAATTTTTGTTGCGGTGAAAGCGGCAGCGGCGGCCAGGCTGGCGGCGACGGCTACCACAGCTGCAGTGGAACCCGTCACTTTGACCGCAAAACCCATTATGACGGACACACAGAGCTGGGCCACGAACACACAGCTGCTGACCACTGCTACGTCCGTGCCGATGCCTCGCTCCTCTAAGCTGCCACCACCTTCACTATCCCACTGGAAAATGAAACAAAACGTGTCATTACTGTTTAAATCAGGATAATTGCGGTAATATTTATAACTATTTCTGCCCAATAACGTCATCTTCTAAGTTGATACGTAGTTCAATTTATGTCTTTAAAAAAAACCTCAATAACTGTATTCATATACGGTTTTGCCGTCTGTGGAATTGTTTCAGTGATTATGTAAAAAAACGGCTTACATTTTCAGTTACGGCAGATAATTATTTAAGGGTAATTTATTGGCAATAATTAAAACATATGTCAGCTCTCGACGAGTACGCCATCTGTGTCCAAATAATAAAGTTATTAAATGCGTGTCGTACTAACATAACTTACTAGATCTATAAGTATTAAGCACCGAATATTTGAGGTGCCTAATTGACGTGTTGGAATTTAAATACGGTCCGGTACCGTCCTGATTAACTTCTTTCGCCACATCTACTTTAATTGAAATCATACAGGCTAGTTTGTTAGAGGCACTCGTGACCTAACCTTCTTTAAGTACGTTTGTTTCGTGAGTTTGCCATCATTTATTCGTGCTACACGCCAAAATCACCTAGGCGTGCCTTTCTTAAATTGTTTTCACTACATCTTGTTTCATACAAATTTCTTACGTTACCAAATATTCTCAAACTATATTTATTCCGAGCAAACTCTGTAAATATATTACATAGAACCAAAATAAAGAAGTTATTTTTTATTCATTTACAGATGATCTATTTATTTATCATAGTGTTCATTTTTTCTCATTCTCATTTATAACAATGGAAACAGTTTTAGTTTCTTCTAAGATATGTATTATTGCGATCCAGTTATAATGATACAAGACTTAATTATAAGACAGGTAAAAGCGACTTAAGTAAATCTGTTTGATGTAGTAGCTTGTAGATTCATGAGGGCAATACCTATTCCTTGCCGATTATGAGTGTAATTAGTGAATTATTATTTTATGACTCTTTTGATTCCCGCGCCCTTACCTTGTAATTATAACAATTTAATTATTGAAGGACAGAACGCCTGGGAATACTAACGCCCACTAGCACAAAGTAGATTTTGCTCAGCATAATTTAAAAAACCACATTTTTTTTACAACAATACCGCCAATTTTGTTTGAATTGGAGATTTTTTTTAAAATATTTTAGGTTAGTTCTGTCGAATTATCTATATATATATATAGGAGATTTCCACGTATATACTCACTCATCACGATATCTCGGGAACCATAGGACTTAGAGACTT
>DWDX01004522.1:0-11584 GCA_018245675.1 Agara michaeli | reverse complement strand
TGTGTGCCCGGTGCATGGCAATAGGCTCACCACCTATTCCATTTGTGGGACTTAAACGTAACTGGTGAAATGTGGGGATGTACTATACTCCTCTGCCTACCCCTTTATGGGATTACAGGCGTGATGTTACGTTTTAAACGCCACTTCTCAGATACATAAATAAAAGAGCTAAAACAATTACTGTCGTTTTTATTTTCATTAAATGCCCTAATGTTCTACTCTTTTCCTTTAACGTTCGAAAGAAAAGAGTAATCCATTACTCAACCTCTACATTTTTATAACTAATAATAAATATTTAGTCTATACAATAATTTAAATTTTCTTAACACAATTAAATTACCCTTTGTTTTGGCAGGGTGAAGTAATATGCATATTATTGGTTTACAATTTACAATTTTGTTATTTTCATACGAATAAATAACTATTTAAATTATTTTTTTCTTAATTAATCACATTCTATTTATACTAAATACATTAGTGATAAGTAAGCTCTTACAGCAATTTGAAAAAACTTAGTTTTTTTTGTTTATGGGTAACTTTCATTCATTGCTTACACATTTTTATATCCATATATAAAATACACATTCAGCCCAACCATAGTGAGTTCAGCTCGGTATCAGCGGAATACTCTGATGTATTGAACTAAATTTTTAGGTTACTTATATAATACTATAATAGACAAAAATGTGTTTTCGTAGCCTTTTTCAGAGTAGTCATATTAAAAGTATTAAAAATTTATCATTCGACGAAATTACCGGCCTATTGAGTGTATAATATTGTATGATGTTAATTATTGATGTATTTGTACACCCGGTTCAATCTTCATGTAGTGGCCGTACGGCGTGCTAACAGTCTGTGGTCCCCCGGAGTACGGGTCAAAAGCCACGCTGATGTGTTTCACATCCTCGTTTTGCGCACCTTCTCTGTTCCATGGAGCTAAAATTTATAATAGTCATAATAAAAAAAACACTAAGGAATTTGCGTTTTACATGCTGCAACGCCATCTAGCGGTGGAAAGTTGAACACGATGGTAGTAGACTGCTTTTTCCTATGAGACCAAAGACAAAAATGTACATCGCCTAAAATGGAAACATTGGTTAAAAACGCCATCTATTGACGAAGGCTCGTAACAATAATAATATCCTTACAGATGTCGAAATATATTTATTATCTACGATAGATGGCGCTGTGAATAGCTATGTATTACATTTCACATTTACTTACAAATGGGTATATGTTCTTCCGTTGCATGCGGCCCTAACTGACCATTATGTAGGTGCAGATGGATTTCCTTATTGTGATGCTGAGGTGGCTCCCAGCCATGTCCATGACCCTTTTGAGCGAAGAAGGAACCAATCTGAAATAATACAGACTGGTTATATTAATTTTGTCTTAAGTACATATGAAAGTACTTAACCTAAAAATAAAATCCAATCACTTGGATATTTGAATTAGCTAAAGTATTAAATACGATTCACAAGATTATATACATGTTTTTGAATATAAAAAAATATTCTTGGTTCAATTACGAATGTCAAATGTTTTTATTTTTCTCGTACCTACTAGTATATTGTCAATGTGCAACGAATTGTAAAATTAATCGATTTTATTATTTATATCATTACGGAATTGTATGTACGTCTATATAATACATACCGATTTTATTTCATTCATTTTAATAATAAATGGACCTGTTGAGTTTCGTTTAAACTGGACATGCCTACTACATGGCTTGTACGTTTATCGTTATAATATACTTTCATTATATAAAACAAATATATATTTCCTAAATGCAATCAATGTTATTTATTATGTTTCTTTCCTATTTATATCGGTATCTGTTTACATGTATATCTAATGTTTTTTGTCTTCCTACATTACGCTTTGTTATTTTGTGGCTAAGTAATCTACCTACTTGTATGCATATACCTACATACCTAAGTTGTTTATCCAAGTTTTACTTCTTACGGTGGCACGGGTAAATAAACAATGAATGATAACCGGGCATGTCTAAACTGTTTTGTTATCTGTGTAACGAAAAATTCGTTTCAGTGAAAGTAAGCTTTCGCGATTGCGAGATAAGGAAAATGATGTTTATCTTGTCGCTAAAAAGAGACAACCAACGCCTCAGTCAAGGTCGTTCTGTTTGGATAAGTTGTAAAAACATATTTGTCTTTAACGATAGCCATTCAGCGCTTGTTGGTGACGCACGGGCATCTCCTTAGAACGCAACCAGCGCGTCCTTTGCGCTCCTGCCCAACACTCTTCCCGTGGCTACAGACCACATCATGCCTCTACTTCGTAGTTGAAGTCACTTGTGACCATAATAATATGACACGTTAAAAGATTTTCTTTCCTAAGATTGTTGTGATACAAAGTAGGAAAAAAATTACTTTATACGAAACTACTGACTTCGGAAAGTTGAAATGCCCAATGATTTTTTTATAAGTTGTCACCTTATGATCTCAAGTCTGACATCTTACGTTTGACATCCTAATGACGATATCTCCATGCTCTTCTAATGCGACATGTCAATAAAACGTCTACGTCTATACATAAAAAGCCATCTTTTTCCACGAACACATTTTAAAATAAAATAAAAAACCTGCTAGCGCCTTTCTTGGTAGTTTTAATATAATACGTTGTTAATATCTCTTCATAATGTTAGACTTCTGCTGTCTGCTACTATATTATCATACAAATTATATGTTAACGGCACACTTATACTATTACTGTAATTTCAATGTATTCTTTTTTAGTTACCGCGAAAAAATCATTTGTCTTGTATCATGAAAACAAGTATAGGTGCATGGTCATTGTGGAGTATATTTAATTATTTATCAATCTACATTAGGTATTATTACCTCGACATTTATTTGATAAGTACTAAACCGACAATAGTGCAACAGTGCAAAGAAGACCGGCAACAATACTGAGCAGACATAACAAAAGAAAAGAAAACAATCAAAGAACAGTCAGGAATTTTAAAATTCGAATGACCTATCAAGTAAGTGCATTATTGTAAAAAAAAAAGTAATGCCTAAACAAAGCGTGTAATACATCGACAATTAGAAGGTCAATTTCCTCAGTCTGCTCTTCTTTAGTGTGCGCTTAATAAAAACCGGAAGCTGTGGTAAGAAAGAGACAGCGTATTGTACTGAAGGACGATTTTAGTACATCCGTGCGCTTTCTGATGCAATCAATACCTTCGGCATTTGAGGCACGCGACGAGTTACACCGGCGAGTAGCGTTGGCAAACTCTCGTATACCACCTGCAGAGTCTGTGAATGTTTGTGCGATGCTTAGTAAGTGGTCGCCGGGTTGTTTATTGTCATATTTGACTGACTTTCGACTGGCCTCGAGGTCGAGCGGTTAGAGACCCTGACTGCAAAACCGGAGATCGTGGGTTCGATTTCCATCCAGCACAAACATTTGTGTAATGAGCACATTTGTTTGTTCTGTGTCCGGGCGTAATAAAAGTGTATGTTTACCAGCTATCCGGTTACCATAACGCAGGCGTTCACTCGTCTAATTTGGAATCAGATAGCCGTATGTGGAATCGTCGCCGAATTATTGTAATTGTTATATTGGCGATAGAGCAAGATAATATGAAATTTTTCCGTGCATGCTTGAGAGATCTCGACGCCGAAACCGTATATACCTACCGGGATGACAATATCAAATTAAGAATGTTCTAGTAACGTATTTAAATGACGAGACAGAATTCGGAACGTGCCAGCGACATCGGCGAGAAAACGAAACAAAAGAAGATTAAATCACGTTGGAACTCGACCCGTAGACATTTCCCACGTGACTCATACCGGTAAATCGATATAAAAAGGCATTATTGCAGATTTGTATATAAGAACATATATATATTCGTACATGAAATATAATATAAACGACATTTGATATTGAAATTGAAATAGCCTAGAGAACTGTCGGTTACATTTAGATTTCGAAAGGTTCCATAAAATAATGAACGCGCGAATATTGGGTGTACCAAATGATTATTTAAACATTGCGATCTACGCGTAATGGTTATATCTAATAAATAACTTGTGGAATTCCTCAAAGTGGAATTAAAACTTTGATAAAATATAGTCTGGAATCTCATAAGCTTTCCAAACAATCAAAAATCTAGTTGTCCAAAAATACAAAAGTCTATTGCATAGTTGTCGATGTTACAGCGCTGAGTGGTAATGTTGGCGGTGGCAAAGACGAAACGATGTAAAAAGCTAATTAGATAAATGATCGTTGATAAGATTGTTCTTATTATAGACATCCAATGGATTTAATTGTGACAAACAGGTAAATATGTCAGACAAACCATAGACACTAACATAGATAAAACACTCAACATATACGAAGAGAATGCGTGTTACCAGCCAGCACGTGTAATGAATGAATGAATTGTTTAAAAAATAATAATTAAAGAAGTGCTATTTATAAAATATATTTTTCCACCTACTAATACTTGTCAAGATTGTATACCTTGAACGCTCCGGCAAGAAGCAACAATTTCAGGATGAGGAGAGTCACTCCGAGGGTCTTGATTCCCACGAGAGCGGCCACCACGGCCCAGGTTGCAGCCATTCCCAACTGGAAGGCGAGAGGCACTAGCGCTTGTAGCATCTTCTTAACTGGCCTCCCGAATGTTCTACCTGTCACCAAAATTGTTGTTAACCTTAAAGTCGCTGTCATAATCAGACCATAGATAATAGTGTTCTATTGGAGTTTCCCTATAACAATGATTGTTAAATATCTGTGTATCTTGTTGGCAAATTTAAATGTTTGCTCTCGTACATTTGACGCGACATATTATTCCCACACTCTTGTTTTACTCATCTAGAAGTATTGTTCAATGCAATCTATTTAATTACCAAAAATCTTTGATAATTATAATTGTTACCGTCCAAAACAAGACACTCTCAAATCATCAATTTCCTTACTAAAGTAACATCTATTTTCAACCGCTTACGAGATGTATTGAAATCTATAAGTGATATACCAAATTTGCAGGCATTCTTTAATTATGTGATTGTGACTCACGTTTTCCAAATAAAAATCCGTCTAAATAGATCTACTTATTTTAATAAAAAAATGTGAAAGCACTCCGCACGCAGGCACTAAGTATCACGAAGCTATTATACAATTTAGTTGTTTTAATTGTAGACATAATATTGGATTACCTACTTTCTATTATTTAGTAGGCACAACTTTATAGTAATATTATAAAAATTGTATACAAAACAATATTATCCAATACTAACGAGCAAATCTTAGCACAATAATAAACGGTCACCTACAAAGTTGCATATCCTCAGTCTTAGAAGAAATTAATAAAATTATAAGTCATAAAGAAAAGAAGAAATGAAATTAACAGAATATATTTTTAGACATGTGTAGTAATAATGCACAACATGCAGACTAAACGCACCTATATATAATGTAGGTACCTACAGCTGCCAGCTCGTTCGTTACTCTCATAACTTAAAAAAAAAACATTACTTATACAGAATTAAGTGAAGCGATATGATATTAAGACATTACGCTACGACCGACTAACCTCCAAATCGTTAAATGTTTGTTTTCCTTCGATACCAATTACGTTAACCTTTACCTTGCTCATTTGCATTTATAATGAAGGTCGATTATTAACAAAAAGGGACCTCAATTGGAACGTGATTAAAATATTTCGTCGTGTCATCACTTGGTTTGCGCAGACCACGAATTCTATAGGTTTTTTTAACTAAGCAATGGGCACCCAAGAACGAAAGTTAACTTTAGATTTTAAAATTGCAGCTAAATTATACATATTGTAATGTTGAACGGTAGAGAGATCGAAGTTAGCAATGGTAATCGATTAAAAACTTTCTCCAGTGGATTAATTAATAGAAAATCCGTGAAATTAATAATTACACGGTAATAAATTGTAACTTTTACATCACCGCTAACCAGAGCGTGATAAGTGTTTATTACGCAGATTAAATTTAATTGTAACCGAGATAAATACCCCGCAATTCCAAAAAAAACACTGGAATAAGCAGGCGTTTTTGTGTATAGCAATGATATAGTCATTGCTATACACAAAAACCAGGGGTCACGGTCAGGGCTCTATGCAGAGCCTTACGCGAAATTAAATTTTAAATCTCACGTAAGGCATAAACAATATGAACAATAATATTTATTTTTTCCTTGCGAATTAATTGAACAAGTGAATAGTGTTTGAATTTTTGTATGGTACTTTACTTGACGGGTCGATACCATTCTGGCGAGTGTTGGAAAGGTAATAAACATGACTGAGTGAAACATATTGTTACGACTGTTTTATTAAAACGAGCATTGGAATCTTAATACAGTAAAAACGCATGTGCCACTAAATGCTACAATTCAAATATGTCATGTAGAAGGAACGATTTCCCGCCAAAAGTCATTTGCATTTAGTTATACATTTCGAGTAAATTTTCTTACTATATCAATGTGTTTGCGTAGACCCAGAACATGAGAAATTTTCCTGTGGATTTTTAAAGGAATTCAATACTAATAGAATAATACATAATAGCTTAAATTAATTTAATTGAATAGAATAAAATGTTGAGAAAAGTTTAATATTTACATTCAATCTGAAGGTCATTACCCACTGCGATACATTCACAAATCTACAGATTTCACAACGCATTGGGGCTAATCGATGTCCCATAAACTGCACATTCTTTAGAATGACCGACAAATACAATATATTCTAATGTAGACGTAGCTGATCGATGCAATTTGTTATACATAGTAGAGGCAAAGAAAAAAAAAACTACTTCAATTGTAAAAAAAAGGATCAACTTGCTATAATCATTTGTTTTAAAAAAGTTATAGCAGAGCTGTATTTGTACATTAAAGTTATTTTTTACAAATACTCTGGGTAATTATTGTAATAATGGATACGGGCAATATTTTTTAAAATCATCGTCCATCTGTTACCGTAGCAAATGACCTGCAGACAGTTTTTTTCTTTATCACATTGCGCAAAATCTCAAGGATTTGAATGCATATTCCATTTAGTATATTAGAATGTATACCATTTCAACATTTTAAAATGCAGTATCATACTGCACATCTATCAGAACACAGCCATGCGTTATAAATATTTTCCTTTTACATTCTAAAGTAGACGTTTTGTGCTTAACATTCTATTATGTTACAAAAGATGGCGTAAGCAGTATTTCAAATAAAAATAAAATAATTTAATCCAACGAAGTTTTAGTACCTAAACTTCGTTAGATCAAACATTCAGCTTTACTTTGCATATGGCTCTAACTTAATATAGTCAGCACAACAACTGTAGCTTTTAAAAACGCACTGTCGTTCTTTTTATCTCAAAGTATTATTTCCTTTTTAACAATTCGTCTACACGCTAAATATTTTATCTGTTGTAATAAGAAATTTTTTAATCGTATTACAATTTTCACTATCTTATAACTCAGAGCATTTGATCAATAAAATAAATTCTAATCAAATATCGTGGGATTTTATTACTCTTCTAAATTAAACACGGCTCAAGGTTAAATCTTTTTCACAACTAACTGCCTTGGAACTTGGAACTTCGAAATGAGCGTCTGTTTATTACTTTTTCCAAGGGCGTCTATGGTAGCTCTTTCGCGAGTCAGACACACGTCTATCTATTCGTTTGTGTCCCTGACCCAGCCAATATTGTTTATCGAGAGGTTTAGTAAAAAATGTTGTGATTCTCACACGGTCGAAGTCGCGGGCACAGTTAACAACATGCCTACAAGCAACAGGTCATTATGTTGCCATAATGCTAAGAAATATGCGTAATACCTAAAATAATGTCTGTTTTAATTTTTTCCCAATAATTTTAGAAACATTTGAACCTGTTTTTTTTAAATTAGTTATCTGTAATCGTATTCAGAGATAATTTATTATAGTAGATTATATTATAAAAACAGCAGTATTTAATAAATTCTTCGGTTTCCGATTATTATAACGCCGGATGACCGCATCCGGTTGTGCAGAAAAATCCGTTATTTATGAAAATACCGTCCTATACCCTCAAAATGCTAAATACGTGACTGGAACGTTTATGCTCCAATAACAACTACAATTTACGAAAATCTGACGTTTAATTAGCAATTTAGTGGCCACGTAACGGAACTATTTTTATACAATTAGTGAAATAAATTTGCTATAAAAAGTAATTGAACAGCTTCCTCTTGCGCGTTACAAACAATCTTGTTCCCATCAACGACAATAATTTATGCAGTTATTTTAACTCATTTGTTTTTTTTTTTACTTACCAACTTCTAATTCTGTACTTTCTTTATCATCTTCGTCATTTCTCGTCTGGCTATTTACAAACTTAACATTACTGTAATCCACATTGAGATTTTTGGTTTTGTTTGCTAAACTATTTCTTATTTTATAATCACTAGCACTATTTATGTTCGCTGCAAAACTGGACCACAGATTAAAAAGTAAAAATAAAAAGAGGAAAGTAAACCGCGTATCCATTTTGGCTGTGCGTCTACTTTCCAAGACGTGGAAACAGGGTATGAACCATTTTATGATCTCCTTCAAATCCATCATTGTTTTGTTATATAATTTACGCGGGTTTTTTTAGTAGAAACGGAGGCGGAAGTAAATGAACACGTGCGGACGTCATTTCGCGCCGAACGTAATGTCAAAACTAGCGGCGTGCAGGCCGGCGAGCCGCGCCATTTCTTCTTTCACCGTGGACCGTTACATACCTCGAGTAAACTTATCTAAACTGAACTTTCGTTTTTCATTTATATTCTCGTCCCGTTTTTCCTTTAACTAATACATTAGTCAAATGCTCAAGTAAATAACAATACACAAATCACTGGGCAAACGGACGCGTTAAAACCGAGGAAATTAGAAAGTTGAGCTTCGTTTTACTTTCAAGGAGCTCAGTCATGCATATTTTGCCGGAATACCGAATTGGGATTTCCGGTTTTGGTCAATACATCGGCAACTTATTGTTTGTTTATTATGGGTATTACCAGACAGACATATTTCGAATTTTGTCGTCCTGAAGTCGTCCCACCTGCAGTCCTAGATGCGTGTCAGACTCGAACAACTAAGTTCTTCAACTTTTAGACCGGAACACGTTAATGAAGGCAATGTTCTATTGCGGATAATTAAGAACAATATATTAATAATTTGGGACACACACATGGCAATCTGATTCGAAACTAGGCCGAGTTAGTGCTATGGTAACCAAACAAGTGATAAACTACATAATGTAGGTACATACTATTAATATGGTGCTAATGCTTATATAGTTTTTTTTATAACACTCAGCACAGACGAAGTACGTGTAAAACCACATTAATGTTTGTCTTGGATGGGAATCGAAACCACGACCTTCGGTTTAGCAGCAAGGTTCACTAACCACTATACCGATAGGCCAGTCAAAGTACCATACATCCATGTAACAAGCAGTTGATCTGTAGAAAAGGCTTTGAAGAATAACAAGAGAACTACCTAGATAAGGCCACTTACGCAACGAACACCGTACAATCGTCCTTCATTTGTTGAATATTTTCATTTGCCAATTTTTCAAGGACTGTATACGTGTATGTATACATATATATGTATATCTGTTCAAAGGTATCGTAAAATACTCTCGGTATTGTAAATTCAGTGTGTTAGTGGAGTGAAAGTGATTGCGTATGGTACAATATGTAGGAAGTCGAACATCCGAACCGGTTTGATAGGTTTTTTTCGCGATTCGCGGCTATAATTATTTGTTGATGAATAATTCCGTTGCACGCAACAGTTTAGTGTTGCTCAGACCGAGACACACGAGCCACCAGATCGTTTGTTGGTAGTGCACGGCTATGTGGAACTTTGAAAAACGCGTTACTGTTATCAACTTGAACGATATTTTTAGAATATTACGTGACAGTTTCGCGTCATTTTCGCCTTTGGTCTTTCGTCTCTGCCTGTTGTGAGGAATAGACAGGACAATGTGTATCGCAACAATAACTTTAATAACGAAAAATTAATGTAATGTCGTCTGCTTTTTGACGACTTAATTTGTCCTCTTTAAGTATTCTGTAATATTGAAATGTATTTATTAATGTGTAAATAAAACGAATGATATCGACAATGAAATAGATAATTTATTCATTTAATGTAACTTTACAGTAATGGCTTAAACCGACTTAGCCTAAAATGTGTATAACAGAAAAAAAGTCGACATTCTCTATGGAAATTTTTAAACTTAACATTAATTCTTTCGTCCGATAAATTAAACATGTGATGTGCAATAAATACATAGACATGAGTATAATATAAAAAAATTAAAGAACTTAAATAAATAATTTCGATCAATATATAATACATATTTTAAAGTAAAAATTGTTTCAAGCCTTATACCATATAAATACCGTTTAAAGTCCCTACTTGTTCATATAGCATCTAGAAGTGCATGCAGAATAATTATGTAGAATATCTTTACATTAAGTAATAAATTGTAAATTATTAGACAATAAACTTTATGTAATATTCTTTAATATTCCAGAACAAAGTGTTATATTTGTTGCATACAACATGCAGCTAGTATATAAGTTATGGTATGTGATTAGCAAAGTTAAATTTCCTCATGAACTACATGACACTAGATTACGAGGATCTGGTCTTGTCCGGTTCACAGGAAAAGCGGATCTAGTCTTGTCTCGTCCGTTAGTTCACAGCGAAAGCTGGTAGATGTCGCGGTTGCGGGCCCCAAACTGCATATTGACCAGCCTTGGCCAATCTTGTCCTTCGTTACCTTATACTAAGAAACTTAATTGGGTCGTCCTTAGGTATAACTACTTTAGAAACAAAGGTCTTCGGTTTGGTTTGTAATCAACCGAATAACCCATGATTCAATCCCATAGATCCGTAGTCAATGAGATGTTAATGGAATGAAATAATTCGATACAAACATTTGTTAAACCATAAAATTATGTGTTCAATGTAGGACTTAGATGGTAGACCTTCACACATTTCAGGTCGTGGAATGAGGGCCGACTTAGCCTTACAGTAGATACGAACAGATATCCCAAAAGATTTTTAATCCTATACATGTCTTACATAAAGGAATTTAAACACTGTTGTTACATGACTAAATAATTGAATGTTAAACGAAACAGCTTTTAAATTAGAATTATTTTTATTTTTCAATATAATATTAACAAACATAACGAAATCCATTTCAATTTGAATTTATACAATTTAAATGCTGAGTCAACGAATGTGTCTTCTTGTAGGAGATATAAATTTGATAGTCTAAGAGTTTATTAAACATTCTAAATGGATATTATAACGCCGGAATGGCGTGTTATTATTAGATAAAAACACGTATATAAATATATATATAAATCTTTCTCCGTTCACTGCTTTTTACCTGAAAACAAGCATACTTAATAGTAATATAAATATATTTAAGGCATTACAATTACGTAACATCACGCCTGTAATCCCCTAAGGGGTAGGCGGAGGAGTGTAGTACACCCGCACATTTCACCAGTTACGTTTAAGTTCCACAATGGAATAGGTGGTGAGC
>DWDX01004521.1:0-11587 GCA_018245675.1 Agara michaeli | reverse complement strand
CACGGTTTGTGTTTATAGAGACAGTGCTCTTATAAATGCTTCTTGTTCTTATGATAATAACGAGTAATATTGTTGTACTGAGTTAGCGCGGTCCGAAAATAAAGAGGTTTGTATCCTGAATAAATTTACAAGAAATGCTACTGACATTGTCTTTGAAACCATTTGATTTCAAAAGTTTTCTTTGAAATTATAATCCTTTCTTCAAAAAGATATATCCTATAAGGTAGAATGTAAAATTTACAGTAATTTTTTTTGTTGATAAAGTAATGTTTTTTTGCACTAAGGTCCCCGGTATCGATACTAAAATTTTCAATACGAATATGCAAACTCGAAAACTAAACTAGCAGTTTGGTGTAATTTGAATATCGAAAATATAAGTAAAATATAATGTCTATAAGTAATCATCGCCGTTCATGGATTCAAGGAAATAATTTAGTGAAATTTTAGTGTAGCCATATTCGTTTAAATAAGAATTATATCTTTGACTAATAAACTAGATAAATCACTAGACTAACTACGAGGTAATCACTAGATAAATCAATTTACTATTCAATGTACTGAATTAACATCACGAAGCAGATTTATATGGCAAATGTGAACGGTAGAGTCGGAATAGATAGACTTACTGCCGACGTGCTTCTTTTACATTCATACGCGCCGATTTCAGATACTTGTTATCGTAACATAATTTCTTGATTTTTATTAAATCATATCTTGGATAGATGACTGCTAATAAATTTTGTTTATCGCGTTCACAAGTATCCCGATTATTTTCCTCCGTCATTATTTTTCTCCAACCTCGGTGTCCATTAATTTACTTATTAGTAGGACTGCAGACTAAGACTGCGTCCCCTCTTATGAACTGAGACTAATACGTACATCGCCCGTACATTGAACACCAAAGGTTTTGTGAAACATTTTATTATCATATAGCATTAATATCATGTACTTGTTTTCACTAAGCTCTAACAATCTCAGTGTTCTGTTGTAAATTTAAATACTTGCTCTCACTCAATGCCACCTATGCAATTCTGTATATGTTAGATGCAATTGAATACCCGGCATGTCGATCGCAGTAATATATCTACGATGCATATGGATAGTAACAAATAACTATGTGAAATTATATATTACACAAATGTATTATACCATTTTTCTTATGAATTGTTTAAGTGCACAAAACTTGAGTTCACTAAACTTATAACCGATTTCATTTTAATAAAGTACAATACAGTGAAGCAGGTTTGCGGGTAAATCGAATTGTTTTCCACTAAAGTTAGTGGTGACGTATATCCAAAATCAATCGTATGTTATATTAGGTAGTACATATAACCGATATACACATCTAGTTTTTTTAAAGGTCAAACGCTTTCATTTCGTAATAATTAACAAATCATGACACATTTATAATGAAATGAAAATGGATATTTACAATATAAATATATAGAAAAGGAAATAAAAACTAACAATTTATAAAGAAAAAAATCTCCTAAAATGTCTTTTAGGGGCATGCTTCTCAAAACACTGGCGACGTTCCTGCGCTCTATAGTGAGGCTAAGCCTCTGCGCGAAATAGTCGCCAGCCCTTTAGTCACCAGAGGCCATAACAAGTTTGGTCGACATTTGTGACACATATGTAGTTGTATAGAAGGATAATGGTATGTATAGATTTTCAGTAAAGTGAGCTAACTAAAATAAACTAAAAATACTTGTAAAAGGATATCCTGTCATTTTCCTACAATGAAAGATAAACTCGCAACTATACTGAACACATTGTAAATGAGCGCCTTCTGCTTAGGCCATCTGATATTCTCTCGGCTATGACTTAACTACGTGTATGCAATTCCTACACATATAAATTACGAGCGCATGCATATGTGTCGAGTGGTAGAGAATGCAGTCTCTATCGTCAGTAACAAATTGTCTATGCTTGCGTATATCTATAATCAGCTTGAGAATTGTTTGAGACATTTACTATATCTTAAATTCTAGGCCATTTGAATGACTGCGGTTTTAATAAATTTTATTTATATAAAATTATATTTAAAACCCCGCGAGGGCAAAAATTTTCAATTTCAAATTATCTGTCTTCGCTGTGATTGCAGTTGTACTCATTTGCCGATACTATTTTATATATGATGTAAACCCTTCTTTAGTTTCATCCATTTCACGCTTATTTGTATCAAAATCTACTTATCTCACACTCGAGTCAAAACGATCTTACGAGTTAACTGCAAGGAGACGTTACTAATTGTTTCACCAATCGAGTTTCTTGTCCCTAACAATTAAACTTGCGTTTGGAGAGGACAGGGTGTAATTGTTCTTAGAAAAGCTTTCCAACGAGAAATGGAATAGTTTATTGAGGTGCTAGGTCCGCACAGGTCTACTCGTTAGTACCGGAGTGACTGTGTCTCTCATAGAATTTAGTAGACTTTATACATTACTGGCAATGTCTGTAGATAATACTAACGAAGCTTTGTTAGCATATATGACTGCATATTGATGTTAATATTGGTAAATATTTATTATTATATAAATGAATTGAGTATATTACTAAAAAAAATGCTTTTTACCCTTACCCTTACCCTTACCCTTACCTTACCCTTAACATTTATTATTTAAGGGTTTTTAAGAAATATTTTTTGTAAATTTTAACAAACTAATAGTAAAGCTATTAAATTATTTGCCTGTTACATTTTACAATTTAACATCAACGGCAATTAAATATATTATAGGAGCACAGGCTTCACAGCCATATCGATTTCAGACTTAATAGGTTATAAATTTTAATATTCGGAATACGGTTTCAATAGCGAGTCATTGTTTCAAATTGAATGTAAAGGTCAGTAGCTAGCAATGGGATTATTATAAATGCTCAAATAACATTATAATTCAGATCGATATTATTGAATTAATAAAAGCAAGAGAAGGTTAGACTGAATTAGAATTCAGAGCTACTTTCATGTGCCGATATTTTCCAAATATCGAGCCCGTTGAGTGGCCACGTCGGTACATAGATACCTAATTGAAAATAAATCCCAAGTTATCTTTCTATTAAAATGCAACGTGCGCGCTTTTAGTACCTGCGAATATAGCTATATTGGGCGAGCTTAGTGCAGTAAATACAGCATCGAAGCCAGCATTTTATATCGGATGCATATTTTTTTATATAAAACGTCAGCGTCAATTTCAATTCCAGTTTTTGTGGCTGGGAGCGGTGTACCTAAGACGCCTCTTTGAAACAAGAGTGCGATTAGTTCAAAAAAAATTGTTATTATAAACATAATACATACAAAGTCTATAAACATTTTGTAAATATCTCTTTTTGGATAATAATATTATCATATAATAATACAATTCTAATTTCTTGCAATATTTGAAATTAAGAGATGATGTGTCCTTTTAAAACATAATAATATTTTTTTATTGATTTTATGTAACATTTACATCAGGGCCATTTTATGGAACTTTTTCAACAATAATGTGGCCTATTAATATTAGTATCATTACGTTACAATTACTAAGTTATCTACATTTGATGATATGATTTACATTGGTCTCTTACACAAACAACATCGACATTCCACAAACGTAAACGTTAGATAGGGTCTTCATGCTTCGCCAAATAATAACCCTTATCATTGTGGGAAGTTACGTGGGAAACGCGCGACGCTTCCGTCTCGCCTCTATGTCTACTCGTATGTACTATAGTCACCGTGAATCAAACCTTACATTGCACATAGTGTTTTTTAACTTTCAAGGCGGAAGACGAAGGATCGAAGTAAAACAACTTGTATGATTTATCGAATGTAATGTTATGAGAAAATATTTAAAGTTTCTATACGTCTGTCTCTTATGCTTTATGGGTTGAGCAGGTTAACAGATATTGGAACTAGTTCTAATTCCTAAAAAAATTGCCTGTGTCTGTACGTAATTTTTTTACCCATCTTTGCTTTCTGTAGCAAAAATTTTTCGAGAGACCGGTATAATAAAAATGTAACAGCTAATAAACCATTTATTAGCTAAATATCTAAAAATTTCTTTACAAGAAGACAAGAAATACGCGTCTTTATTACACACATATTTGTCTTGGTTAGGAATCGAACCCATAAAATTCGGCTGAAAGGTCAGAGTAAGTAGCCACTTGACCAACTAGGTAGCCAATACTAAACAAATACACACGTAACAATTCACAATGATAATTCCGACTTTGATATGAAAATTTCCAATCATTTAAAATGAGTCGACGGACATTAGAAAACATTTTTCGTGTGCTCCGTGTAATAGGGGAATATCGGTGAAGATGGGTGCCACTCGTGCTCGCAATGACATTTGAAGCACGAATTTCATTTCCGTTCCCCGATAGTTCCGTTAATAGAATAACAGTTTAATCTGTATTTAAATTTATTTTTAGAATCTGTTTGCGAAAAATGCATATGCCACTAATAATGTACAGTGCTAACAACACTTCCTTATATTGCCAGTAACTTCTAGAACTTTCTATCTTATGACTTTCAGCGTTAGACGACCGAATACATTATCACTACATACTATAAAACAAAGTTGCTTTCCGTTGGCTGTCCCTATGTCCCTATGTATGCTTAGATCCTTAAGACTACGCAACGGATTATGATGCGGTTTTTTTAATAGATAGAGTGATTCAAGAGGAAGGTTATATGTATAATAACATATGTATAATAATATATGCAGTGATATGTTGAGGTGAACTAAACACACATTTTACGAAATCGTTCCTCCAAAGGGAATTGCGGGGGCGGGGACAGGACGAAGTCGCGGGCAAAAGCTAGTTGTTAATTATATGTGTTTTATATGAGCCGGCTTCCTCTAAGCTGCACCCTTTCGACAATCCACGAGTTTTAGGATCGACTTTATCGTACCCTCTAACAAAATATTTAAACAAGTTGTGTATTTACGGCAAACTTTACATAATCTCAATACATAAGAGAATACGTTTCAGTAATATAAACTGTTTCTAAATTTATTAGTAATTAATCGTTTCTCAAATATAAGAACATTTTCAATGTAATGTAAAGCATCACTGTCTCAGTAATTCCGGCGAACACAATACATTTCAACACTTCGTTAACTATTTCTCTAATGTCTTAACTATGATAGATGTTGTTTGGAGCGACGGCTCTGTTTCGTGATAGCTCTATTAAAGTTAGACCTTTCACTCCTTTTAACGTAAGTGGCTGCTTTACTCATTACGTAATTGCTGAGACAGCTATATCTTACGGTACGCAAGTGGAGTGATTTTACAAGACTGTATTTAATATATATATGGCTTAATGGGTCCAATATGTTTATACAATATTTCACGAATATTATCAGGATTCATCGTTAACATATTATTAAATCATTTCTAACAACACGTAACAAAGCCTTGTATACTTACTGTAATTTAGAGGAGTAAGAAAGCCTACCTTCCAATGAGATAAAGGCAAATTTAAAATTCAACACGCGTTCACGATTCTAAGGTACATTTCACATGTCACAGCAAAAGCAAACCGCTAGTTTTCATATTTAATTTTTTTTTTGTTAATTTCCTCAAGTCAACCGATATTACAGATTTTATTGAAAGATTTGAATGTCTTTGTTACAAATGGCTGAAATTGTGGTGTTTGGATTATAATACACATTACAAAAAAGTTTATATTATGTTGTTATTGTTATAGTATGTTATATATTCATAAACACTGTAAATTTAGATCAGCAGGTGAACCTTTATTGAGTCATCATTGTACTTTAAGCTGAGAATCATCTTATATATTAATGTAACTTTGCGATACAAGACTTTCAGTGCTTCATTGATTTGAAGTGAAAATTTACCAACGGTTCGGATATAAATTTAAGTAGATACATAATACATATATTTTTATTGTCGTATTTGATATTTAAGCTGCTGCAAATGTTAAATTCAAACTGGATTTCATCCCGTGAAAATATCAAAAGCACGTGGCGACAACACGCACTTTTGTGCGTCGTTTATATGATCAGTATGTAATTACCTTATACAAGTTAGCTCTCTCCGAAAACCGTCTTATTTCCGCCCTCGGGGAGAAAATCGGTAAATCAGTTAAGTTATATTCCGTGTCGTGTTCCTTGCTATGACTTCATATAACCATATGAGAAGAGGTAATGATACTTGTAGGAGATCGATAAATCACATCATTCGTCAGTGCCGTGTTATGAGGCCATCTTATATATGTATATACCCAATTACCTAGTAAAACTTCGTATAAAAGTAGTGTGCTCTAACCAAAATAATAACAATATACCCCTAAATTAACAAATTCATTTGGAATACTCATTTAAGTGTACATCCGAGAAGAGTAATAGAATTGATTTTGGACGGACGACTCAAAGGGACGCTGTAACAGTAGTGTATTGGATAATTTGTGAATTAATAACGTTTTTGGTGGAAAAGTATAAGAGGGTTTCGTATATGATTTCACGTGTTTGATATAACTACTTTTCAGGAACAATTTAAAAGCAACATTGTGTGAAGCGGCTCAAATAATTATGTGCTTTGTAAAACAATATTACTAGGCAAGAAAATGATGAATTTTAATATATAAATAATATATGACCGGTGTTCAGTGTTATAAATAGAGGTGATCGGAGTGTGTAAATGAAACTACACGTATCCATTTAAAAAACGATGTTTGGATTTAATATTTCCAAATATCTTGTACTGTTGGAGGTAAAATTTTAGTTACGATCGCTTATTTCTTAACAGTAGAATTGCATGTTGTATCTAAAGTAAAATATTCTATTGCTATATGCTACAGTCCGGTATTGGAGCCTTTTGCAGGGGGTGACGGTGTCAATACGTCCAAAGGAATAAAATATTATGATGATTAATCTTATGCTATATTAATTTCATGAAATAACTCTGTAACTTTCCATTGAAACAGGATTAACTACTCTACGTGCCTTAGTATGGTTTCGCAGTCATTGAACTCTATTCGGTCTACTCGCCTATATGGTGATACAAAACTCGGTCGGGAGCTTGGTCGGGGCAATAAACGTTATTAAGTTTTAAGGCTTTTTGAAGCCCGCGCACTGTTTTAGCTTTTACTGGTGTACTGTTAAATATTTCAGATTTTCAATGCAACTCTTTGAGCTATTTTTAGATTGCGTTCCGTTAGCTATTGAAACTTTTAAGTAAGTCCAGTGTTTCAATTTATCTATACGTTTCTTCCATGTTGTTTAAAATAGATTAAATGTAGGTACTTATATTGAAACCATTAATTTATTTCAATTTGTGTCACGTATTTTCATTTTTAATATAATAACTAACAAACACATCCAACAAAGCAACGGAATAAAGCAAAACAAAAAGAAAAACAAACATTATCTGTGGCGCAAACTTTTTATTTATCTTCATAAAGTGTGATATTACTTTCCGAAAAAAAATCAGCAAAGTTAGGCTAGATTAGAGCTATGTTTAAATAAATTGATTTAACGTAAATTCAAGTTTAAAATCTATAATCACAGTGTGACTCGAACTGCCCCTATCAATGAAATAATCAAGCAAAATAGTTGACCGAAAAGTGTCGTTTCAAGATTACATAATTGCTTTGGTATAGGAATCGTGCAGCGCTTGGGACTAGTACACAGCATTTCTGGGAATTTTTGATGCTGACATTCAAAAAATCAGATTTCCAATGCAAGTGACTTTCCAAATGAATGTCGCTACATTCAAAAAAGTAACGTTTTTGTTTCAAATTCTTAATAATCAAGTATTTAACTGCTATCTCATTCTAGAAACTGGACAATGTTCAACAGGCCTTATAACAAGATATTATTAGTATCTACTTGTATTCTACGAAATTTCAACTGCAACACTTACGAATATGCAAAATATTCCTCTGCACGATAGTTCAATTATTCATTGACCAACTGTGTCCAATAACCACTGTTGGAGCCGCTATCACGAGAGTGAGTTCCGCTGATGCGTACCGCCATGCGACCGAACTGAAACGAACGAATGAATGGAAATATTGCCCGAACCGAATACCTTCAATGAAGTAAATATCATATTTTCTTCATTCTTTTGATATGTTATAGAACACTAAACAAAGCAATGTTTATATTATGTAACTGTGAAATTGAACTTATTCAATTGCTATTTTACGCACTTACTTATTATATGCTTACTTTTACTTTAATATTTATTAGTTTTTACTTTAATATACATACCTATATAAGAAAATAAAAAAAATGGATACATATAAGAAACTTTGACACTATGAAATAATGTAGATACATACATACATAAATAATGTACATGTAATAATATGTAGTTAGAGCTTCACTTAACAAAATACGGGTTTAATAATACAGCGGATAAGCTGAGGCACCACCCTTCATATGCTACGCCGACTCAACAGCAATTTACTTCAAGCTCCGTTGCCAAAAATATAAATTTTAGGACACCAATTTCCTTGCATAAATCGAGGCAGTCTCGAATAAAAACATTGTTAAAATTCCATTATAATTTAACGCTGTGATGAACGATTTTACCCCTTGTTACGGAGCTAAATATTTTGTTAATGTAATATAAAATGTTTAGTTTACTGAAACAATTCCTCATTTAGTTTTTAAATAAGCTCACATTTTTTCCATAGTTCAAAGTACTGGTTGTTCTGTTTTATATGTACGTAAAATTCATTCTACATTCTGTCCAGTTTTAGCATTGACTAAATTATTAAAATTAGCGAACATTTGTGAAAACGAATAGCAAGCTACTCGAAGAAGCTTTTTATTAGAGAAGTGAAAGAATAAAATATAAATATTTAAAGTGAATTTATTTTACTTTTTTACTTTTTACTCTTCAATATAGTTAGAAATATCTGCCAACTAAATTAAGTTACTGTTAATTTTATAGGTTATGGTATAATACATTTTATTTAATGTTCTATTTTTATATATATTTTAAATATAGTATTGTAAATATATAGTTTAGTTGCTATTGATTAATATACAAATTTTATTCTATGTATGTACTATTATCTATATCATCACATTATAAAAGTAAAATCGCTGTACATAATGAAAATATGAATTATTAATTACACAAGATGGTAATGAAAAGATCCTTGATTTTCCGTTTATTATACCGAGTTGTAGTCAAAATGTGAGGTAGTTTGTCATTATCAAAACTGAGTTTTTTTTATATCCGACATTTATGATGTAATTGACCCCGGTTATTAAAGAAAAATGTGTCTCTCCACAATACAGGGGAACCCAGTTTTTATTTAAGAAAAAAAAATGTTAATGAACCATTGCGACTATATAACCGATCGACGAATTGAATTGCTTAAGTAAGATATCATTTACTACAGCTAGACTAGACGCTACGCTTAATGTAATAAATTCTTTTCTAAGATACACCTCTTTGTCCGCAGTGTTAAGATTTCTGTGTAGCCTTACACTGTTAAATTTGATTATTATCAATTACGTTAGAGACCTGGCGTGATAGTATAATAATAATCAATTACTCTTCTTATACAGATCACCAGACTTTGAAATATGTTTAAAACGAAGGATCTTATGCTTAGAAAGAAACCGTGATCCGCTTATAGAATAGTTAAAGGTCGTTTATCAAATCATTATCAAACAAAATCACAATATAGGTATAGTCCGAAATATGAAAACTTGGAAAAACATTAAATCCCATAATAAAAGCAATTACCTTGTTATATTTTTTGAGGCTTGTGTACTTTGTCAGTTTGCCACAAAATCGAGTTCGTCATTAAAATATATTCAAATTATTGTTTTAGCGCTCTTGAATTTATAGCGTAATTCATTGGCTAGGAAATTTGGAAGGTACAGATTGTAAACCTTTAACCCCTCATTTACGAAAAACGGTTCAGCAGAATATTTTTTCTGACAATGACAAGGCGGCTAAATACATTTTGTTGAAAACGTAAAAAGTGAACTGTACCATAAATTCCATGAATGTTACCGTTAACTCCTCTGTACCTCTGCCTTTAGGTATTTTGCTTATTAAATATGTATTAGCAGAAATGGCTTCAACAGTGAGTATTAAAATGCCGTGAAATGATTGGTTTCATTACTAGTATTAAAACCTCGGTCCCAAACATTTTTCATTCGAGTTAAGTGATACCTTTTATGGGCGAATTAAGAAATGGCTGATTTTCCACAAACACTAACTTCTAAGCATAAGCGATAATTTGCATTTTGCAGCAATATTTTGGTTTTAAAACAACTTCATGGCATTAACGTGTCTTTAGTTTAAGTATGTAAATTTCTCTTACTTACGTAATATTTTCTTTATTATGTGGGATATTTTGAGAAACTCAAATACTATCAAATATCAAAACAAGTATGGCATTTAATTACTGTCCCATTATCTGTTCGACAACCTTTTGACGCACCCGTTCCGACAATGTGGTAATTAAAAAGGGTTTGAAATCAATTTCCGTAACATTACGCCATACATATACTCATTTCTAAATCCTATCTTAATGTTATGGAGCGATCGTCATCATCATTCAAATCACGTACGTTACAATGAAACATATTAAATCTTTTCCAGCCATTGACTAATTGAACAATTCAATCATTGGGTGAAATAGATTGGAAATCCAAGGAACGTGTCCTGACATAATATATTTTGTTCGACCATCAGCGAGTGTGAAATGGGATGTTGAATGTAGAAAAATAACGGAAAAAGACTGTATGTATTTAATTTATTGTAACAAAAGACCATACAATGTACATAAGGCAATAACAAATTCGTAGAGATAAAAAAAAAATGGAACCATAACCACGACTGACCAGTATTAATTTGGTTTCTCAACAATCCAAATGAGTAACAGAATCCGCAGACGATGACCAATGCACTGTTAAGTTTGTATAATTATATATGCCCTAGTGCCTTGTTTTTATTTGTTATAAGCTAGATGATGCAGTGAATTAAATGTACAAAAGTGAATTGAAATTTCTACGCCTACGTAATTCATAGTCCTTGAAAATAATTACATCTTTTCAACTAGCAAAATCCGCTCGGAGCGATGCAAAAGTGGAATCTTATTTGCAGACGCCTGCTGCACAGATTTCATGCTCATTTCTACTATTTTATTCCATTCCAGTTATCACACTATACTTTGAAATTCAAACTTTGCGTATTATTCAGGCGTAAAAAGATGATTATTATAACATTTATATTCACCCACAATTGCTATTGTCTGTTTAAGCGTTTATGTTCGTTAAAAATGGAAGCCACAGTTAAAAATAGACAAGGCAAGGTTGAACAGAACAGCACTCGATGGACAAAAATCCGCCTTCACGCTCCGAAACTCTTTCACGGATTAAGACAACACTATCAGAGCTGTAAGAACTGGTTAACTATTGAATACCTCATATTTCCTTCGTTTGTACAGAATAATTTTGTATACTGTACATGTGCCCAAATAGGTAAGTAATTCAATCAATATGTTCAGTGATAATTTGCCTAGCTAATCTATACTAATATTATAAAGCTGAAGAGTTTGTTTGATTGTTTGTTTGTTTGTTTGTTTGTTTGAACGCGCTAA
>DWDX01004520.1:0-11588 GCA_018245675.1 Agara michaeli | reverse complement strand
CATACAGAAAAAACTTGTGTGATGAGCACATTTGTTTGTTCTGTTTGGTCGTAATAAAAATATTTATATCAGTATTATATCGTATGTGTATATGAATGTTTATCAGCTGCCCGGTTACCGTAACACAGGCTTTAAATTGCCCAATTTGGAATCGGATGATCGTGTGTGGAATTGTCCCCGGGTTGTTATTATTGTAACTAATTACTAACTTACTAATTCTGAATACAATATCAGTGCCCCCGTTGGGGTAACCGCGGCCCTAGTACTGCTGCAGTAGGGGCTTTTAAAGAAGGTCTGTTTCCAGCAGAGGAGGTGTATAGTTACATGGAAGTACCTTGACGGCTGTTTCTTCGATTGAAAACTGACCTATCCTAACGCTTATCGCACGAACCCAATAAACTGGCAAGAACTCACTCGCTTCTCGTTACTCTCAAACGACGAAACGCATTTCTTTGTAAGAGGTAATACCCACATACCGATGTCTCGTTTAAGTTTAGTGCGTAAGTCACCTTTATTGTGATCGTTTAGTATTGTATTAACTGAGTACTATTTGCTAAGTTTTATTACCGTACCATTTTTTTTGTCCTTTGTATAATCTTAAGGTGTTCGCGCGAAAATTTTGAATTATGTATTACAAAGATTATAGATCAAGGTGTGTCTATGTTCAAAAGACATGTGTCGAATATTATCTGTGGTCTGTCAGATAAGTAAAGTTTCAAAAATGAAAGCTTTAGAATCAACCTTATTGCCATTTTACTTTTGAACATGGTTCTTTTCTCCGAATGAAGCTTAATGTCTGCCACGCCCGCCAAGCGCGGGATAATACCCTTAACTGCGTATGTCATATCTAGAGGGATGCACACCCCCTCAGCTATTTGTATTACATAAAACACTGCCATTTTACGCATTGCCAAAAAATCTTTGAATAGGCTCAATTTTGTTTAGTTGTCATAGTTTCATAAAAATTTTCTTAAGTAATTTTTTAAAAATGTCACAAATGTATAACATGTCGATATAAATTAAAACGGGCGTTTCAAAGCAAAGCATGTGAGGAATCTTGAATGAATTCCAATTTATTAATTGGTAACATGAAAACAATATTTTAAATGGTGGCAACATTAATAATATGTAAACATTCCATAAATGTCATCTGTACAATGAAATTCCTTAATATGTTATATAACTCACGTTATATATCATATTGTTAGTTATATACCTTAGTGGATCATATTGACATGTTATACACAATCTACATAACGACTTTGTAAATCTCAACCGGTTACACAGTTTTGTGTTACGATATTCAAGTTAATTAAGAAATTATGAAACAATCCATTGAGATGATACTGGAAATTGAATATAAAGTATTTATTAAATAAGAAAATGTTTGTTTTATTTCAAATTATTCGTTAATATACAACAGCATTTTAAACGAAACGAATTCTAAGAATTATTTATATAAAATAACATTAACAGTACTTCTAGATCTGGTTCTAATAAGCATAATAACCTATGTTATGTAGTCATATAGGTTACGTTAGTCTCATATTAGACTAGGGGACTTAGAAAATAATGTAACGTAAACATAATACTGATGTATATTGTGATTTCTTTATTTTTTACGAATTGTTTTAATATCTTTTATTTAGTAAGGAAAAAATACACACTATGAAATGCCCGTTGAAAGGACGGTATAGCTGGTTTCCATGTATTACGTTGGAATATGTTATACATGTTTAAGGTTATATCAAGTAGTCAGGTATAATGAGGCTATACATATATCACACGAAATTCTTTCGCTAAACAATTTCCAAATATTTCCACTGCAGGCGGAAGACGGGACCACACGAAAAGCTCCGGCGAATCGTAAGTATCATTCATTTACTTAAATTTGTTGTATATATAGTTAAATGGGTTGTCTATGGGAAGGTTATGTTTATGGAGCTCTGTTGTCTATGCATTCAAATACAGATTAGGCTATGATATAAATGAATTTATTGAAATTCTATTTTGAGGGTAGTTGCATAAAATTTTCTGCCAATTTGTCAAAAATTATACGACATCTATTAGCGATGTGAACGTAACCTTATTTTTTTGTCCAGACTTGTAAATATATGGAGATGACTAAATATTTTTATGTTTTATAAAAAAAAATTGGGTATTAATTTTCTATAAAACATACGGTAACATTAATTGCTCAGATATATGTATATGTATATTAATTTTGATGAACTGCCCTAGTTATCTTAAAATTAAATCCCCTGACAGAATAATAATAATCATGGAAATTAAGTACATATTATTCAACATAAAGTTTTAATTAAGGTTTATCAATTCTAACTACAGTTTACAAAGTAGAATACCAGATGGAAATTGGAGATGGTAATTCTCCTACCAAAAGGCATATTTTAACGTATTTTAATGTAAAAAATATAATTTAGTTAGAATAGAGGTGACTTCCACAAAAGATAATTGATACTAATAGGGCTTTATAATTTGTATAACCTGTATAATTTCGGAATAGATAGCCGTGTGTGGAGGTGTCCTAAAATATTATTATTATTATTGGGCGAAGCATCAGATGCCATATTTATTATACATATATAAAATGCCTTAAAAGAAAACCTCATCAGAAATATATATTTTTTTCATATTCGTTTTTATATTTCTGATTTTTTTGTGACAGTAAAAGAAAAAAATTGGTAGTAAGGTAAGGACAAAGACATTCTCTTACCTGAAACAACTAACACTATGGTATCTCCAGTTTTCATTTTGTATATTTGAAAAATTTGTTCGATAAAGTAAAAAAAGCATAACTCGCTTCAATCTACATTGTAATCTGTACCCTATGGCTTTGTAAATAGGGCTTATTTTGTTATAAGGACGCCGGCTGGTGATGTGCTTTTAGAGAGTGGGATCCCGCTGCCTACTAGAACGTATGTCTAACGGTATATTTATATGTATGTTAGAAATAATACTCAGTATAACGTTATATAACATGACAATATGACGTGGCATATTGACATGTTATATTACATAATAAATTGCTGTATTTTTTATATATTCCTTAATTATTAACAATATTGTCATCTTATAATGTTCAATATTCAATTCACAATTGACTGTACCAAAACATTTTTCAAATGGGTTATATTTATATATTATTCCTATATGAAATTTGGGAAAACGCTGCGATGCCAACCATACACACGCTTATGATGTATATATATTTAATTGTAAATAGCTTATGCTACGACACTATGCTACGCGGTTTATGAAATTGGTTGAGCCGGGGTTCGTGGGTTTAATTCCCAACCAGGACAATCATTCATGTAATTAACTTGAATATTTTTTGTGTCTGGGTGTTAAGTTATCAATGAAATGTATATACAAAATATAATGTAGTTTTTTTTTAGTTTATCTGGTTGTCATAACGGTTTTTGCATAGTTTGGGATTAAATAACCGTATGGGGGACCCAGGATTTTTTTATTACTATTATACTAAAATCGGCTTACACAAATAACATAGTAGTTGGTTAGTTAACTACTAATATTGTGTTTATGTAGTTGACAATGAACACACTAATCATTGTAGGTTATGCATGCTTTTACACTATGTATTGTTATCGAATTATAACGGATTTTTTTTGCTATACATAATCTCTCGGAATTTTTACATTTTAAGTTTGCGTATAGCCATATTCATAACTAGATATTTTAATATATTTTGACCTTTATCATGAATATTCGTTACATGCGAAATGCAAAAATTCCACTGTCTACGTATTGTCAACTTACTAAACATTTTTCTTTTATGTTACATAAAAAAAAAAAAAAAAAAATCCTTAAGAGACCGCTTGTTTAAGTTGCCGTTCAAAACCACGTTAAGGACAATATTAACAGTGTTCAATACAACCCAGTAGCGACACAGAGAGCGCGGTGGGTCGGGAGCGGTCCAGGCTGGGGGCGCTCGGGGCCAGGGTGCGCGCCGTGCTGCCGCGCGCGAAGGACCGCGTGCAAGCCACCGAGCCCAGAGTTGAGGCTGATGAAAAGGTTAGTGATTTTTTTATCTTACAATTGTTGATTCCAATTTGTACTGTAATTCAATTGTTTATTTAGTTACGTATAGTAAAATAAAGTAGTTTTTAATATCACATCCACTTTAGGCGCGAAAAGCATACATAAACAAACAATACAAGCATTTAGTAAATCAAGATAAATTATATTATAATTATATAATATAAATTAATCATTGATAGCCAACGTTAATTGAAATTAAGTTATAAACGTAATATTATTTAATTGAAGCATCTATTATTAATTTTGTATTTAATCTGAGTTGGCAACATTCCTAGTTCAATTTATAATCTGTCACTTTCAATATAGTATATGTCATAGCTTTAAACTTTCTTTTTTTACTATTTGTCGCCCAAAATATAGATCACAAGTTAGAACTAAGATCATTATAAAATTCCATAGTGTCGTACCATTATTTAAATTGACTAATAATGTTTTAATTAAAATTCCAGCAACTTTCGGAAGATAAAAAGGGCGTGGTTTACGCGGAGCTGGCTCTTGGCGATCAGACCGCTGATAAGCCACCCCCACCCTCCACCGAATACGCCGAAATAGTGTACGGTGACCAGACGGCGCAAATCAAGGAAGCCAAGGATTAAATGATAAATAATCGTCTCCATAAATCTCAAATCAACCTCTCCATTCAGCCACATTCCGCCAAATCTTTCCCGCAAGCAATATTTTAAGGTTTTCTTTTGATGCTCGCAGCGCTTTTACAGGGTACTGTAATCTGCTTTTTATGGCAACATTTTCAAATGTCAAATTCTGAACGGTAAATGAAATTCATCACAAATCAAACACATTGATTCACATTAGTGATCCACCGACATTTCTATTTATTCTTAATGTATACAAAATATTATAATAATTTTAATGTTTGTTTTTTATTATAAGCGACTTCTTTAAACATTTCGATCTGTCAGATATTAATTATTTTTTTAAATAACTAGACGGTAATTATTTTATAGACATATATAAGGAGGATAAAAATTTTATATGAAAAATATATTATTGTAAGTTTTTTTATAATTAAATTAATTTTTATTAAAACATATTAGCGACGATTTTGAAGTTGTTTTTTATGTACAAATAGGGCGATATGATTGTAGAGTAATTATGAAAAATGGAGCTACTTTATATAAAAATATAATGTTGTTATGGTATTGTTTCCGTATGTTTTATTGAGGTGCTATATTTAGTTGCCATTTATAAGAACGCTATAAAGGAACGAGCAATATATCTGATTAATATATGGCGAAACAATATATCTGAATCACTATCTATATTTTCGAATAACCCGCGAAACTTAAACTAGAAGATTTCCAAAACGTAATAGAAAATCTTTCCCTTGTAATAGGCAAAGTATTTGTCGCTTTATGGCAACACTGCGATGGTGGTGCCACCTATTTTTCCCTTAGGCGTTTTCTTGTACAATGTCGCTACAGAAGTAATGACCGAGTTCACACTTCTTTCCTCGGTGTTGATGTACTTGTATTGTAGATGTTTTGTTTATGTATTCAATATATGTAATATTACTTAAGAGAGATATTAAAAAATCTATATCACTACACTACTGCATACTTAATTAGTAATCTCACATATTCGTAGTTATAAAGTATTTCGTGCTTCTTGATATTATAATTAGATTAAGAGATAAATATTCGGATCGTTATGAAGCTTATTTTATTTATCATCTGTATTGTGTTCGTTAATTAGAGTTATTCTAAGGTCTTAGTGCGAGTTAAATGATATATAGGTATCCTATATACATATAGTGGGGATGGGCCGAGTACTCGGTATATTCGACAATTTTTAATCTTGTAATCGGCCGAATAGCTCGGTTTCACACCGAGTAAGTAAGTACTGCAGTATTTATTGTTTTTAATGTAGAATTTTCAAAAACGGGGTTGTTAAATCACATCAATATCCAACCTCACGTAAGGCTGACATCATACATGGAAATTTGTACTTCGAAATATGTTTATACATGTTTTCGTTCGATATTCGGTTACTCGGCACAACTTGAACTCGGCCCTTTCGTAGTATATGTTCCAGAGGTTTAGTGGCCGTGACTCAAGTTGGGTTCTATTTCCAACAAGTTCAAGTATTTTTTCTGTGTGTGTGTAATTATTTATATACGTATGTATTTAGAAATGTATTTATGTATGTTTATTAGCTGTTTGGTCACTATAGCACAACAAGCCCGGTTTAGGACACCGATTCTCAACCTGGGGTCCCGTTCGTTACGAAGAGGCGGTCGCAAAATTTAAAAAACAAATTACCTATGCACACAACATTTGTTTATTAAAATTAAGTAGCAGCTTACTTAAAGTATTATTATAATTCTACAGTGAAATCGCGAGGATTTTTACTTAACTTTCTAGCCTTTAGATTAGTCGCGACACAATATGGTCGAGAAACACTGGCTTAGGATTGCATTTCATAATCCGTCTGCACTTTTATTGATATAAAAACATAGATGTTCATTTTCTATTGTTTTGTTTCCGTCCTATTTATAATATAAGTCAAAAACAGGGTTGCAACTGTGGAGGCTTTAAAAATAACGATTCCATTTTTATAATTTCTTTTGAAATGCATTTCAACGTACAAATAATTATTAAAGTTAAACAAATATTACAAAAAACAGACAAATTTATTTTTGACTCACATTTTTGAGTTGTAATTTAGATATAATCCGTCCAGTAGGGTATTTATGGTTTTTATTGAAATTATTTGTGTACAAGTTTTAATTTTAACGAACATTATTTTATTTTGGGTGCTTAATCGACACAAGTGCTGTTATTATTGTTATTATCATTTTACTTGTGTTACCAGTAATATTTAAATGTTATGTACTGAAAAATATATGTACGTCCATTTATTGTAACTGGGGTGCAGCGCAGGGTGCTACATGATAACTATCCCTATTTTTATCTGTTCTCTTTGATTGCAACATTACATGAACCTTGTCATATTATTTTCATTTAAATAATAACCTACTTACTATATTTCTCATATTGATATATTTTATTGCTTAAGTCGTAACAAATCAATGTAATTTGCAATTGTAATGGTGTTTCTAATGCAATGGTGCTTTAATTCGCGCGTAATATACACGAAGTATTAGGTTTTCTAGTGCGTGTAGAATATACACATAAATATACTGTTCTTATGTACACAATATGAGCTTTATATCCAATATATCACGTATATCGAGTTTTGACAAATAAATGATATCAACGTGCACAATCTAGTTTAAAAGTCGGTATTTTTATTGAACGCAATAAAAATGACAGAATTACAGAAAAAATATTATAAAAAATATTATTGTCTAATTAGTGAGATGTTTAATAGCACGCGATGTCACAAATGGCTATTGTCTCTATAAGCGTCAATGACATTGGATTTTTGAAGCTTTTGCTGTGGTGTCATTGTTGTGAGCGAAAGGTCAAATTTATGTATCAATTGTCATAACGACAACTCAAAAATTTTGAATATTAGTAATTTTACAATGAACGATATAACCTTTTTCGGTACTTAAATGCCTTCGATGTGTGAACTATTGTAGAAATAAAATTTGTGTCATTATATTTGAGTTTTATTTATTAACCAAGTTTGAATTTTATTACTGGACCGAGTCAGTTAGTTCAAATTCAAATCGTTTTATTCATCATAAGGTACATACATACACTCAATGAAGGTCATGTTTTAGTCATCTTACTTCGACTTTGTACGCCCTTCAGGCTACAGTGGACCGGGAGAAAAGCCGGCGGAAAAAACCTTCCGGCGCTCTTTTAAATAAAAAAGTTTACTAAATACAATTTTATTATGGAGTCAGAGCCGGTACTGTCTGTCATGTATTGACAAGATTTCATCATATATTAATATTTGTAGCTAGACTGACTTGCCGTCCGTGCCTTTTTTAATTTAAGATATTTCTCGCAAGTTGTACTTGGTTCGTTTTGGTTTTTGTTTTATCTCCCCTCCCCTCCCCTCATTATCTTCCCTCGACCTTGTCTAGGTCACTTGATATTTTTTTCTAAAATCGAGGTGTCTCTATTGCGGATCGCCAGATTTATTATACTATGTGATCGATCGAAAAGTGCACGCTTGATCGGCTTCTCAGATCAGCATTACAGTACCAGGTTGGGAAAAAATTAACAAAAGTTCTTTGTATACTTTTTATTTTACAACTTTTACAATTAATTGGTAAATAAATAGTAAATAAATAAACACTAAGATGAAGCAACACTGACGCGACAGACGTTGAGCTGTACCGTAGCGTCGCACAGTTAGGTTTTAACTACATCATACTTTACTGCCTTTATATGGTGTCAATGAAATACCGCTGTAAATACGCTTAACAGATTAATTATTTATTTTATTATCCTATAATAATTCATGATTTTCTTTAGACTGTCATCTTAAACAATACAGATTAAAAAACAAGAGTGTTTTAAGCTGAAGTAATATTACAAAATATTTAAGTTACATTACTTATATGTATCAAAACGTATAATGGTTTTGTTGAGTTAACTCCTTAAGAAACGATTTTAGTTCTAAGGCCCGGTACGGAAATTTGATGCGGAGTAAAATCAAGTGTAACATATAACGGATGTGACGTCAGCCGCTTATGGTAATTAACTATGTACTCTATGGCATCGTTTCCCGCCTAATTTTAGATTTAATTTCTGGTAGAACACTTGGAACGACTAGATATGGTAAAGATATTGTTTTTGTTTTTATATTTAACCAATGAGTAATCATTTTAGAAGATGCGTTCATTTACCTTCGTTTTCTATTAGATATATATCATAATTATCGTTCATAAGGAGTTAACTCCCGTCGTGCGTCGGAGCTGACACACACACAGTTTAACAAAAAATATTAACCTATGAACCTCCTTAGACTGCATCTCAACACGACAGATCTGTATTCAACGGTAAAAGTATAAATAAATAAATACATGAAAGAACAATACATTGAATTCTGATAAATTAGCCATTGCATTTGAAGATAAAATTTGGCTATTTGATATTTTAAAGTTTCACATTCATAAAACCACACACAATTATAACAATCACACAGCATAATTCCCTAATTTGTATTATCATCATCATACCATCACGCCGGTAGCAAATGGTATTTATCCACGATATAGATAACAAATACTATATAAACTCAACGAAACAGAAACTATTATTATGAAACTAGCGCCAGTGGAAAGCGTAATTAAAAACAATTATAAATTAATAATTTCACTAAACCCGTTTCTATATAACTATAAATGAATAATATGAATATAAATAATCAGATATTTGACATAACATATTTAAAAACAATAACATAATGTGATACTCGGACAGGCAAAGATTCCGGGCATTTCAGCACAGCCCATACACTTTAACATAACCTGTTATTATGCTAGACTTTACTTAATATAATAAGTTTGGGTATTTTTAATGATGATGATGACTCAACATTCGATGACCATCTACATACATATAATAAAATTGAAGTGTCTGACTGTGATTTCAAAATAACTGTGTTTTCACATCTGCTTAGGCATAATTATTAACATGATACTGAAACACAAGCATATTTAAAATCTTGGCCTGACTGTCTTTCTGCCTGCCTGGGACTTTTACTGGAAGATAGAGGAGGCTATGGGCCAACAAATAGGCTTCTTTTTATCCCGAAATTCAAACGGGATCAACATTTCCGCGGATAAAACCGAGAGGCACATATCATCATAAATAATAAACTTAATTCGAAGACATTTTTAACATGTCAGGATTTTTAACAGTTATTCCATTTTCATATAATTTTAACTAGCTCATTTCAAAGTCAAGGTGAAAATAACCCAAAAACTGACAATTTAAACTTTGTATTTGGATATGAGTGACGAATACACAACTATCCACAAAAGGATCTTAAAACTTTTGCATATTACTCAATAGATGGCAGTAACTCCTGTTTATTGTAAAAAAATAGTGTATTTTGATTGGACAGTACCATTTTAAGATATGAACATAATACTCACGAGAATGAAACAAATATTCTTAACAAAATACTCAGTAGATGACGTTACCGTCGACATCTTAAACGAACGTGTACATAGTTTTATGTAAACAAATGCATGTTGAATTTTCTATTCTGCTACAGATATGCTATATACTGACGTACCACTGGACGCATTCAGCGCCACCTAACGCAGTTTCGGCTTCTACCCTCATCTAAGGTAGCACATACTCGTCACTGCTCTCAGCGTACACACAATCTAGCTGTTCCACTTTTATATCCTTACGCATTTTAATGTCACACAGTCCAATCTTCCCGTTGTTGTGGACAACGATATTGTTCCACACGTCCTGGGCCACGCTGGCGTCCGTCTTGGGGTTGTCGTACTTCTCGCCGGGATGCTTCCTCATGTAATGGCGTATCGCGTTCTGCCGGTGAGAGAATTTCTTCGGGCATATCTTGCACGGGAACGGTTTCTCGTTTGTGTGTATCCGCATGTGGTACTTCAGGCGGCTCTCCTTAGGGAACTTCTTGTTGCAGATCTCGCACTGGAGGTGCTTCACCTTCGCGTGGCGCTGCGCGTGCCTCTCCATATTGTGCTTGTGCGCGAACATTTTCAAACACACCGGGCACTGGTACGGCTTCTCGCCCGTATGTTTCCTCATGTGAGGCTTAATGAGGCCGGCGTGGGTGAATTTCTTCATGCATATCTTGCACGAGAACGGTCTTATACCATTGTGTAGCTGTATGTGTCTGATCAACGTGGATTTGTACTTGAAATTCATGTTGCATATTTCGCAGGTGAACGGCTTCTCTGTCGTGTGTTTTCGCAGGTGGCTTTGGAGTAGGTAAGGCCGCTGGAACACCTTGCCGCATACGTGGCACTCCAGCTGCTGCTCCGTCGGCTTCTTGCAGCGACTCTTCCCCTGATGTTTCAGGAGGTTGGACTTGATTGCAAACCGTTTCGAGCACAGCACGCATTCGTGTGGCTTCACCTCGAGATGAATCTTCTTATGCTGTTCCAGGTTTGAGGACGATTTGAACCGCTTCCCACACTCCTGACATTCATACGTCTTCAGCATGGAGTGGGTCAACACGTGCTTTTTCAAGTGGCCTTCCTTCACAAAACTTCTGGAGCATATCGAGCACGAAAGCTTCTCGCGGCTGTGCAGCAGCTGGTGGCGCTGTACGTTGCTCTTGTTAGCAAAGCGCTTTTGGCATATAGGGCACCTGAATTTGCCATCAAACGTGGAATTGTGGCTCAGGGCTGCGTCTGCCGACACAAACAGTATTAGCGACATTTTGCAAGTAATATTACATGATTATGTATAATTATATGAACTAGTGGTCGCCTAGTGGTCGAAAATCGATCGTACTTAAATTATATCAATTTCTTAAATTTGAAAACATTCTATACAATTTTTCTGTGTACAAATTTTCGTGTTATTAAAAAAACACGAACGGTACAATAAATGAGGTTTAATTTAATC
>DWDX01004519.1:0-11590 GCA_018245675.1 Agara michaeli | reverse complement strand
CCGGGGAATGCTATCCTGCCGTACAGTATGTAGTGATTAGAAAAAGTTTCTCTAACCACTAGTCAATGTCAACATGAAAGTATGTAGAAGTGTATCTAATATAAATATATTTTGACAATGTACATATTAACGTCTTTTTTTTTCAATAATGGTGCAAATAGAATGTGAAATCTACACGTTCATAAAATCTTTAATTTTCGATGTCGATTTTAATGGAAAATGTAATTTTCAATGTCTATTTTTAAAAATAATTAATTAATATACGAGTAACATCTATAAATAAATAAAAGTACAATCAGAAATCGTTGCATTTTCCGCTTTTCTATTTCTCCTTACGCATATCGGACAACTAAAACGTTCTAAAAATTTAAATTGCTGTGCGTAAAGCGAACTGGAACTAATTCTATTAATAAACAGGTTACAATCTTCCCAAATTTTTTGATAGTTATCGTTAAAATATAAGTAAGCCTATTAAAGGTTATTTATATTTATACGATATTAATATAGGTACGTATAAAAGTTGAATTCAGTTGTTTACACGATAACTAAGTAGAATAAACAAATGAAGCCTTTTTATTTAAACTATAAGAATCTATTTACTTATGATCTTTTATATTCATATTATAAAACTTGAGAATTTTAACGTGTCAGGATAATCCATTTAACGACATTTCGATAATGATGCAATATTTCGCTAAATAAATGAATTAAGATATTTATTCAAAACAATTATTGTACTAGTGTTTGATTTATATTTTAAGCAGTTCAACTCTGTTGTGTAAATACCTTTACAGCAGCAAAATAATTATTTTAAAACGAATTTATAGAAAAATGGTGTTTAAAATTAGTACTTACTATACCTTCAAGTTATAAAACTTCAACTAACTCTTGTTTTAAATGAAGCATCCCTTTTATTCCAGTTATGAAAAACCTTAAAATTTTATAAGGACTGCAATCATTTTTATACGTACAAGATGCTAACATAAAGGATTCTACGTTCCAGGAAGGAGTCTATAGGTTTTTGGTGTGATTTTGTAGAAAACCATATCAATATTAGCATCGTAAATATAACAAAACAACAGTTTCATGAGGCGAACTATTTGTCGTTCTACTTTGGCACGACACGCTCGTCTTCTCAGTGCGATAAATTTAAAGGTCCAGCCTACCTTGCTGGCGTGTGGGTGGCAGTTTAGCAAACATCACATTCCTAAGAGGTTTATAGGGGATCTCACTGTCTGATAGGTTTCCTCATTACGTTTTACTTCACCGATCATAAAAACGTTTATAACTTAAAGTCAAAGTACGAGTACATGCGTGGGATCCCGACCCTCGAAGCTCACATAGTAGCAGGCTGCGATCTAAACCATTGCAATTATTGCTCTTAGGTATATGTACAAAAATTGCGAATTGGATGAAATCCTTTAGAGTTTTAATAATTATTATTTAAGTGGTATTTTAATACATTTAGGTACTTACATATAATTTCTTATAAGCATCTATTATACCATTTTGTAGATTTATTTATCTTATGTAAGTGATGACAAGTTTACAGCAGTTAAAATAAAAGGCGTCAGCAGGAATAAAGTTTTCAGTAGGATAGCTTTTTCTTTTATTGTAATATGTAGAGCGTCTAAATTATTTTATAGCGCACTAATTAAACCGCTGGCAGTAATTAGCGCGTTCCTGACTTTACATTCGTCTGCCAAGTTTAATAAATTGACACGTTATTTTTCATCGCACCAACATTGACACTTTAACAGCTCGCATATCAATACTAGCGCAGTGACAAAATTGGCATATTCTTTCAACTGGCTGCGGTCAATGGTTCTGCATACATTTTTTTAACAACTGCCAAATGTGATAATAAGCTCCTTGATTATAAGTGACAATTGCCCACGGACTTTTGAATTACCAGAAAACTCTCCACAGAATTGTCCGCATTAGGACATCAAGTTAAGTCATATCGTAGAAGGTACAAAATTAATTCTGTACAACACTTAACAAACATATAAAAAGAGACTTGCTTCAAGCATGCGTATCATTTCTTTTAATGGTGACGGAAATTAGTGGAGAAGTATACTGAGAATTTATAACTCAGTATTATTTAAATACGGTTCTGCCTTTCATTATTGATAATCTTGAGAAAATAAATCAGACGTTCTGTACATGTTCTGCATGTACACACGTTCTGTATATTTTTTATATATCATTTAATTTCCATAAATAATGACGTTGTCTCATTCACAGATTTGTAGATCATTGTAACATAAATATCAATTAATTACTTCATTGGAATTTTTTTATGTCAATGATTATTTATTTAAGTGTTTTATTGACACATTCGTGATCACTCCCACACATATTGTGCGACATTTATACAAAAAACTTAGTTTTAATATCTGTTAATTGGGCGGTACGTAAAAACATTTGAATATATGCACACGTACATTAATGTATTATTTTATTTATATAACTTAACTATAAACAGTTTTGAAAATCAAGATAATTTTCTTATTGCCAAATAATGATGATGTTAAATGTGTTTAACAAATATGTAATTAATGAATGTAGCAATACTTCCATACATTAATAGTATAATTTTGTAGGGCAGCTTTAGATCAGCCACAGAAGTGTTGTTAATGAGAATCTTGGAATGAGAGCCGTATGTTTCAGTAACTTTCATGTATTATTAACATCCAAATAGCGTAAGCATTGCGGTTTTCAGCCACAACCCGTTGCGGTGATGCGATTTCACAAGTCGGACCTTGAACAAAAAGCTTTCCTCGAGCCATATTGCGTTAATAAGGTCTTCATTAGGCTTTTGTCTTATAATATAATTGTCTCTACATGTTTCGTATTTTTGAAATTATTGTGTAGAATCAATACGTCTGAAAAAGATAAAATAAGGGTAGTTTGGGTGCTGGTAACGGTTATGATGTATATCTGCTAATAAAAAAAAATGCAATCACTATTATATCACTTCCATTTTATTCATTAGTATCGATATTAAACTCGTTCCTACAGAAATATGTGCGTTACATAATCGATTACAGTCTTTTTGAAAACAAACATTTAACAATGTTGTAAATAATATTTATTATTTGTTTGTGCACAACAATGGTAGAACTTTGCTATTCACACGGAAATACCCCGCGGAGGAATTTACGTTTTGCGTTATTACTTTTGCATTAGTCGTTACAAAATGTACGGAATACTTCAAATAATTCAAACAAACTAACAAATATTTAAACACTTATGTGGAACCGGTTAAATCTTTATTCATACCTCTCGGTGGTTCTAGCTTAATTAAAATATATTTTACGGCTGGATTTTTTTATATCGACATAGCAGAAATTGTAATTATTAAGTTATTCTATTAGTATCGTATGAGTATAGTGCTCTTGTAATTCAAAAAAATTGCAGGAATATTTTTTAGTTCCTTCTAATACTGTTTTTATGTGATACCTAAGTTAATGTTAAAAACGCATTTTTCACATTTATATTGATAACCAATTTAAAACAGTAGGTACATGAAATCCAATTATTTTTAACTAGGTAAATACAAATCTAAAAATCCAATTGCAAAATATGTGCCCTCTTAGAGGATAGACAATGAAATCATTAAAATTTTTAGTTGCATTGGACTCTTAATTGTTTTCATGAAGTAAAGTCAGCCAATTCGGTATTGGCCAGCGTGGTAGAGTATGACCTCAAAACCATTTCAGTATGAGAGGAGACCTATGTCCAGCAGGCGATTATAAGAAGGTTGAAAAAAATACATAATTACAAAATGAATACAACGTTGATAAGTGGATATCAACAAAAAACACATGAACCACTTTTAAACAATCTGAGAGACTTCAGGTGAATGTGAAGCCATAGAACCATAAACGAAGCCACATCTTGTTCACATACAGCCACAGCCACATGTTCTTGGATAAGTATAATCTGATTACAAAGGTGTAAAATGCAAAGGCCACAACACATTATAACCCGGTATTGTAAATGTAGCGAGGTTTTATGGAAAAATACTTGGAATAATGATGAACATTTACAAATTTACGCCAGTAAGTGAATATTATTTATACGATGAATAAAAAACAATCTTAATACTAATTGAGTATTGTCTTATAACTACTGGCACGATGAAATCTGCCATTCACAAAATTCAAGGCATTTCAAGATGATCCATTAAAATCCATATGCATCTATATTCTTCATTACTTAATTTTTTTTTCGCACTACACAATTTGGGTGATAGAAATTCCTTCGAGTATATCGCAAAAAAACAAACAAATATTTTGTTATCTGTTTTTTTTAATCGTGCAATTCTGTCGGGTTTAATGTTTGGGTGCTTAGGTACTGGCTACTCAACTTCACCGAACTTTAGAATAGCTAGAGCTGTGACAGATTTCAAGGATGATAGTGAACCCGGGTCACCGCACATAAAAACCGTCAGCTAATATAACCGCAAATTAGATAACTCTTTACAGGCAACTTTTGAAGACAAAAGAATAGTTTGTACATGTATTAAAAGCATGCAGTTTTAACATGTGAGTATCTACTATCGCAAGTCTAAGGGGTTTGATTGTGAATAAAAATTTTAATGTAACTCACCTAATGGAGTGAGGGTATCTTCTCTAGGATCTCTATGTCTCCTGCGTTCGCGGCGCTCCTGGCGGTCTCTGGCCATGATGGCCGCGATGGAGAAGTCAGTGGCGCAGGGGCGCGCCGAGCACTCCTCCTCCATGGGCCCCTGCCGTTCCCGACCCTCGCCCTGGAGCAGCATCAAGTTGACCGCCTCCGAACCCAGCCTGCGACCAGTCCACACGACGTCACCGTCCGTGCATCCCATCGGTCGCACAGAACATAATCTTTGTAACTCTGACAAGTATCTGTTGCGTTAGTGCAACTGTGCTTTCTGATCCACTTTTTCCGATTGTTACAAACTTTTCTAAAGTATACAATTAAAATATGTTTGAACCGATGTCGAGTAAAGTTTTCTTGTTAATAAATCGTCTTAAAACCAGAGATAAAAGTTACATAAAATATTTCGCGGAACTCAAAAATCACAAAATGCAACCATAAAAATTAAACACAGTTTTAAAACTACTCGATATTGAACGTTACTCTCGATATTGGAATATTGAAAACGTTCAGAACAATTTTCAGGGTTAGTTTCAGCGTGTTGTCACGGCAATCGGAAGTTTCGAAATAACGTGAAACTTTTTACGCGCGCTCATGCAGCCGAAAGAGCGGACCGGTGCGGCTCCGCGCGCTGTCGACTCGACTGAGGCGGCGGCGAGGCGGCAACGAGCCACAGGGAGGGGCTTGCATCGCCGCCCTACGCCACCACACTCCGACCACGCACACGACCGCTTTTTTATTACTTCTTTCTCGTTACATCCGTCCCGCTCGTGCCGGCCGCTCTTCTCGCGCCCGTCCCTCTCGTCCGGTGAGTTTTTCTCCGCGCGATAACTATTGAAATTCGCTAAATGGCTCACCGCGGCACTGAAAAGGCTCTCGTTAAACGGTGAGCCGATCCTATCGAAGTATTTATTCGCGTAACTCGTTGCGACGACGGTTCGCATGCTATTTATGCACTGTGAGAACTCACCGATGGGCCCGCGTCCTCCGATTATTACCGACAGAATATTCGCGGTTATATTGTTATGGACAAATAAAGCGCTTTTTAACTTCTTACGCGGCTAAAATATTTCGAGACGAATACCTACGTAGGTAATTTTCTCTGTAATATTTATATAAGGAGGGTTATAACATTTAAAGAGATAAAAAAACGTAACATCACGCCTGTAATCCCCTAAGGGGTAGACAGAGGAGTGTAGTACACCCCCACATGTAAAGAGATGATAACTAAAAATTATAATTTTTTGATAATAATGAATTAATTTTAAATTAGTTAGGTGCCAATCCGCTATCTCTTGCATTAATCACTAACCTTCCATATTTCATTGATTTAGCTATTAAAAGTAATATTAATACTCCATAATCTATTAACAACTGCGGATATTTCAAACATATAAAGATATATATTAGTACACTTTTTACTTTAAACATAAGAAATGAATGAAAGTATGAAGTTATTCTTGTATTTAAAATAAGAGTGATTGATAATTGTTTAGTTATTGTGCCAGTGGCAATTAGTTACCGAAACAAACTGCGTTCATCAATTGAATAAATCAAAGTAAACAGGTACCATCAGCACGTAGCAGGTATTTACATTTACAATATTACCCAAGAGCATATCGTATGGTTAGAATATCTACATATGATTCACCCTGTGTTATTCCATCCTATCCTATACAATCACGATAATGAGAACCGATAATCGTACTTTAACAACTCTATTATGAATTAGTATTTAACCGTTACGAGTAATTCAAACCATAGGTTTGATTAGTCAAAATAAGACTTTTACCTTACGGATCAATGTATCTCTTAGGTAGATATTGCTATACTACTTTAAATAAAACTGAACAAGCTGATCAACGAGATCAACTGTGCTAGTACGAGGTTTCCATATCTTCTCGTGCCTTTAAATAAAATGACATAACAACTTAGTGGTTTCATTTCCAACTTTCCTTCTACTCCACGGGTCTGAGGTTCGAATCTTTAAAAACTGTTCTGAAATTATACGCGTTTTGAGATTAAATATCACTGCTGATGAAGGAATACATCGTGAGGAAACCCGTACCTACATCTCGGTCCTCTGTTAGGTTGTCTAAGTTGTGTGAAGTCTACTAATCCACAGTATATCAGTGTGGTAGAAAATGCCTTAGTACAACGCCTTGTAGTAGAAAATCCCTTGCACTTAATACATGTGAAATGTAGGTAGGTACTGTGCATTTTCTGTACCTCTTTAATCTGTATCACAATTGCTTTGTACTTATTTCACTTACCTCATTTATGAAACTAACATAATATATTATGTACTAAGTAATAGAAGTACATTTAAATTTAATGTAGATACTAACATCCAGACTCAATCAAATTCGTTGATACAATCTTTCAACTCCCAAGTCACGCAAAATACACCAACAGTAGCTACGGGTATTACGTTTGTTATAAAAAATAAGAAAAAATATGATTTCATAACATCCTTACACTATACAAAAAAATGTTTATAATCGTTGAAGGTTTCGATATATTGCGAACGCTCTACGAAACCAACGCAACGGTTAATACCGTAACTTTAAAAATATTTGTTAATAGTATAGTTAGCTAATACTAGATATACGAGTACACCTAAGTTGTGTTAATTTTTAACCCAAAGTTTATCGTGCAGTACTGCGTGCGTGACTTTTATTTCCTGTATTAATCCTTATCGACATAAACCCATATTATAAGGCACAGGATTTTGTAACTTAGTGCTCTATAGGTAAAAAAATCTTTAATTCTCTTAGATCATTCAGCTGTCACTGTGCCTGCGTCCTTTCTTTAAAAAGGCTGTGTGACCATTTAGTATCGAATTTTCATTCATATTAAATGTTTTTTTATTTATTTATTTTTTTATTTAAATGTTATACATATAGTATATTATGAAAAACTTAACGCGCACCAAACGAGTAGGGTTTGTAAAAATAATTATGACCACAGGAAAGGTTCTCCAGCTAACGAACCACTCAATGTAGTACACTCCGACTGAACCCTATCAAACGAGCTATGGTTAAGGTTTCTGCACACCACACCGTTCGGCTATACTTATACTTTATTTTTCCATGAATGTACTATTCGATCTGAGAAAGGTAAAACCTTTTTCTCCCTCTTTACGCTGACATGCCACCTAACCTAATGAGACGATATCATATTGTAGTAGTGACATAGTGTAGAAATGAATGAGTCAATTGAACTGAGATCGTCTTTATTTATTTAACCGAAATACACACGCTGCACTGTCTCACTACAATTTAGCAAATATTATGCATAACCTATGATAATGTGGTAGCTAAATTGAAATACTAAAAATAACTTGTATTGATAAGTAACTTATGCACGAGTACATTAAGAGTATTCTGGCTGACAGATCACACGATGTCTCAAAATTTCATGCAATTCTATTTCGATGACTCCGTTTAGAGAATGGACTGCCCATTTGAAACTTATTGCCATGCAGTAGGTACGAGTAGGTATATAAATAATAACTTTTGCGATGAGTAACGACAATCTGATAGGCAGCGGAATTTGGGTCTTATTTAAGGTCTTACACTGCCGTTCCTGTGATCTACTATTACAAAAGAGAAATAACTTTTGAACCTTTTTACACTTATCAAAAATAAAGCAGACAACATTTTTTTTTTAAATGCTATTCTGCGTTAATAATTGCGTTACTCTGTACTCGTTAATGTGACAGCGCGATATAAAATTTTAAGAGTGAGCGATTGGTTTTACGTTACACGATAAAATTTGCGGAAAATTGAACTTACGGACTTTCCAGTTTCGTATTTATAATAATTTATAACGTGTGAGGAGCTCAAACTAACCATGTCGCGAGGCAGTAAACCTTATCGACGGCAGGTCGGTAATGGCTCACAAATGGCTGCCGATAGGCGAATTGTGACGAATCGCATTAATTATTTCGTTGATTTCTACGTTGGTTTACCGGTAATTAGAAAAATAATAAGATAGCGGATGTAAAAAACTATAATAAAAACCATAGCCATTATTTATAAAGAAATGGCAATACGTCTCTATGACTACTCTACATAGAGTATCAACTTTATATAAACTTCAGAAACTATAGTTTTAACAAACATTAGGTAAATCTTATCCTCTATGACTTACAATCTCTCATTGATATCGTAACGCGATTCACACTTGAGAATACTCTAACATATCGAGAGCTTTTAAGTTGTCACTCGCCGTCCATTCCCTTTTTGTAAAAATCGACTTCGAAACGTCGACTTGTGATTAAAATTTAAAAGTGAAGCAAGTCGTGTGAACGCACTCGCTGCGATGACGGAGGGGGGAACGACGCCCCTTGTAGGCGGGACGCGGGGTGCTCAAACGACAATCAACCATATTGTTACATACCATAGGGTCGATTAAAACCCAGTCTTGATCCACGGGTGCATAGTTGCAAGACTACGAGTAAGGGACGTCGCTAAGTAGCATAATAAGCAGTTGTATGAAGCGCACTTTAAGTTTTTGCGTTGCATCGCTATGACATCGTCAGGCTTTTCTATTAGTTAGCGTTAGCTAATGTTATTATTTGCATTCAGGAGTATAATTAGATGACAGTAAAACTCTTTTTTATTATATGTCAGTCTAGCACGTGACCGCGTCCTAAGATGGAGCACTTAAAAAAACCTCTACTAAAGTAGTAAATGAGAATTAATCTTAAAAATACAATTATATTCATAAAATTAGAAATAGAAAAAGGGCAATCAATACTAATCCTATCACCATAAATAAATTTAATAAAACCAAATGAGTACTACGAAAAGATATCTTTATTTAAGCAAAATCCAATAATAAATTGACTAGTAAAGATATTCTCTACCGAATACATACAAAAATACATAGAGCAACAAGACAAAGACAAAGACGTTTATTTGCACAAATATGGGTACATACATATAAATATGTTACAAGATTATTAGTCCAAGCCATATTTTGACTTTTACGGTGTACAAATTCAGGAAATGAAAGTAAAAATACATTAAATATTTACTAATGCTAAATTATTACATGAAAACTGAAACACATTTAAAATTCAAAACAAAAACATACGTTATGCTAATATGTAAAATAATAATACGAAGCTGCCTATGTCGTTCTGGTTCTCAGTCACTGGCAATGAAATTTTAGTGGCAGTTGCATATTGGAAGAGCTAAATCAAGCGAATGACATAAAGGTAACCTGAACAGATATTGTATTCGGATATTAACTATCCTCGCGCGTGCAATGTTCCTGTGATTTGAATAATGGACTAATACCTACAATATACCGTTACATTTCCTTATGACTAATACACCAAATACTTATAGGTATTTAATTCCGATTAAATATTCCGACGTTAAATCTATTTCTGAAAAATAGCTTACTTTACATATTAGATAACATTAACTTTAACTTCATCGATCAAAGTTCTTGTCCTTTTTAAAAAAATGTATTCCTGTTGTAAGAAATTAAGTGGATTTTAACGATAGATAAATGTCAATAATATTTCAGGAGAGAAACTAAAAAATAATAGGTATTGTAGAAACAAAAGAGATCGCATTACGTTGGCGTTCCGCTGCGCTCAGCAACCACGTCCATTGAATGAACTTTAACTTCTAAACGGAACATAGGATGATACTTTGTACGAAGATGTTTTTAAATAGTACGCGATTTGTAAGCAAATAATTATTGTGTTCATTTTTTATTTTGATGGCTATGTATACATACGTCCTGATACTTAGTGAATAGCTTTTGAATAAAATCAATCATAAGAAAGTAAAGAAATTTCGAATAACCATAGAAAAACTCTAAAGTTTTCGTCCCTTGTCATCTTCAGTATTTAATACCTACTTAAATAGTTGTGACTACTTTTATTTGAATAAAAGCTGCATAAAGACTCTGTTTACTCGTTCATGGAAATAGCCTTAAAATTAATTCAAAATAGTAGGTAATATAAGATCGTGAAGATGCTAGCAATAGTTGAAATTATTGGATAAAAATTAGCTACAACATTTCTAAAAATCAAATGAATGTGACGAAACCTGCGTATCATCAAAACCAATTTCTTTCAAATTTCTTATCATACATTGTAATACGAGTAAATACAACGACCATTCGCTTGGGACGACATGGCAACACCAAGAAACATAGACGAATGTCACATAGGTAGCATCTCTCAAGTCACGTGAATAAATTAGGACGGTCCGATCTGAATTAATGGCCGCCACACGTCTACTCTCGACGTGATTAAAACCTCCAAGATAAGGGAGCTAATGAACTATTTATCGACTACGTACACATTTATTTATAACAATTCTAGTTTTGAATATCTTCAAAATAGTTAATAATACAAACTAAAATTACAGTCTAGTAAATTTGAAATTTAGCCTCCCACTCCGGGGGTCCGGGTTCGATCCTGGCACGCGCCACTGACTTGTTACGTACGTTTTATAACTAAAAATTTAAATATCACTTGCTATAATGGTGAAGGAAAATATCGCGAGGAAACCTCCACGCCTTAGAGATGTTACCTATATAATATTTTCTGAGGTGTGTGACGTCTATCAATCCGGATTTAGTCAGCGTGGCCTAAAACCCCCTCACTCAAAATAAATGAATAGGTACTTATCGTCGCAATATGCTTAAGAAAAAATTGTTAAAATAAAATGAATTGAAGATTACTAAGTAAAGGTTTAATTAGACAATCTTTCAAGATATGTAGGTATGTGAATATGAATTAATTGTATTGCTTACATTTTTTGCATACTCCTCTTTTTTACGAAATCTATACTAATATTATAAAGCTGAAGAGTTTGTTTGTTTGTTTGTTTGAGCGCGCTAATCTCAGGAACTACGGGTTCGAATTGAAAAATTATTTTTGTGATGAATAGTCCATTTATTGAGGAAGGCT